>JAEAOA010001885.1:4817500-5016455 GCA_016746295.1 Potamilus streckersoni | reverse complement strand
CAAATAAAAATTAAGAATTAAGAGGTGCCCAACACACCCGCCCATAAATTATTCAACGAAGTCCATCCTAATTCCGATCTTTTCCGGTGTGCTCAAAAAGTAGTGAATTCGACAAATTCATTTAGTGATTAATGATTAATCTAACGGCAACAACATTCGCATGTGGCGCACAAATGTATTCGAGAGAGATTGAAGAGTGTCATTATCGCTTTTTTTAAAGCTGGTCAGAGAAGGAAAGCGTGCGTGCGTGAGATAAAAATAAGATTTGGGAGAATATTGATGACGCTGAAATATAAAGTGAAAAACAAACTTGGGCTAAAGACAATCCGACATGGTGCAGTAGTGATAATTTCTTGTGTTTAAAACGGTGACGTATTCAAATCTTGTGTTGCAGCTTTCGGCTGAAATCGGTTCAGCCACTGATGTTGACAATAAACATCAGATTGGTTCCTACAATTATGAAGATTTCTAGATTCTCGGTTCTAGGGAGAAATTGCATGGCTCATATTATGATGAAATGTCGATCTTATATGGTTTTAATAGAAACCAACAATGTTTAGGACTAATATTTTTCAAGAGTCAATATTATTCAGATGAAATGGCATATACGACTTTTTGAACGTAAAAGCTACAGAGTGACGAGTACATTTAGGCATCCCAAAGAAGGCATACAAAAGAAATATAACGCCAAAAATACTTTTTATAGCACCTTTCTCATATATATATATATATATATATATATATATATATATATATATATAGATAGATATATATATATATATATATATATATATAGATAGATAGATAGATAGATAGATAGATAGATAGATAGATAGATAGATAGATAGATAGATAGATGCATCTCAGGTCTTCCATTGACGCGCAGTTGTTACCTATTCGTTAGCTCGGAACGCTAGCGACCGAAAGGTGGTGGGTTCAAACCCTATCATCAGATCTTTTTGATTGGTATACTGTATAGTGCAATTAGGCATTGTACTTTGAATCATTTCTATCTGCATAGGACTGATTCTCCTCTGCTGTACTGGTGAGACCCGGGTCTTGCATCTTGCGAGGCTTCGGGTTAATTGTTCCGCACATACTTTTGAAAGTCTGTTCTCTTGAAGGCTGATGACGGGTTATTCAGAAGGGTTTTGAGTAGGCAGTGTTTTTCTGAGATCAGTGTCTTCATCTCCTGATCATTCTCATCGAGACACTCCTGTCTCTTGCACGCATTCTGTCCCAGATGTAGGAGGGTGGTGGAATAGAGAGTATCTCTGAAAGAGTCCTAGTCCTCTTCCACAGTAGCCTGGTCAATCTGCTGGTTATCAAATTGCTATCTAAGACCCTCGAGAAGCTGTCGGCGTTTGACCTGTTTTGCTGCTTGGAAACGTTTAATATCTTGACAGTCTTTTTACTTTAGGCAGGTCTCTTGATCTAGATGTGAAGGTTGAACATGAACATGTTTTAGATAGGTTGGTGGAACAATGAGTTGACGATGACGAGATCATTTGAGACGCACATCTTAAACAGCAGGAGTCCGTTGCTGTTGTACTTGCCAAAGCTGTGCATTTCAGCAACTCCTTCCCAGATCGGGCAGTCAGTTATCACCCTAGTGTTGTAGTGGTCAAGAATGAAGAAAATTTCTGATTATGGAGTGGCTGAGATGAGGGAATCCATTTCTTCATAGAACCTATCTTTCATATCATATGGGTTAATCATTGTTGGAACGTAGGTGATGATCAACACGGCAATCTTTTTGTTTCCTTTTGGGAGTTGTAAAGTCATTGAACTATCATTGAGGCCCTTGGAAAGACTGGTAAGCTTGCACACTAGATGAGACTTCAACGTGAATCCGACACCTCTCTTGCGACGTTCTTTACTGCCACAGTTACTCCAACAGAATGTATAATTGCCACTTACTTCTGACAGCTGGTCATCGACTCCTAGACGAGTTTCGCTCAAATCTGTTATGTCCACATTGTATCGTGTCTGCTCCAGAGCATCCAGTTCTGTTCTATCTGCCATAACATTGTCTAAAGAAAAGATGTTCGCACATTCCATGTGCCGAATGTGGGCATCGTCAACTATTTATTTTTTTGTTGATGTTCTAACGAAGGGATGATCTCCCGCCAGCTGCGTTTAACTGGCCAGAATGATATGAAGCTGGCTATGTTTTAGGGCATTTTT
Organism: Potamilus streckersoni; assembly: GCA_016746295.1. Classification (NCBI taxonomy): domain Eukaryota; kingdom Metazoa; phylum Mollusca; class Bivalvia; order Unionida; family Unionidae; genus Potamilus; species Potamilus streckersoni. The sequence goes on along the minus strand of JAEAOA010001885.1, from coordinate 5,014,268 downwards.
TATAGCACCTTTCTCATCCAATGTAGGTGAGCAGAAATATCCTAAAAAAGACTGTTCAGACACTCAAGGGGGACTACCACATTCCAATGCTATGCCGGTCCAGTCGAAAGATTCCCTATGACTTGAGCCGCCTGTAGGCATGTTTGTGGAAGCAGTTTAAGTTCTCACTTGTTTTGTCACTCACCCCATTGCCACAGGACTTGCAGTTCTGAGGCATGGGTTGGAAGCTGTGACTTGAGCTTGACTTGGATTAAAGTGAAGAAAATTTATGCAATTCGTCAGCTTTAATCTTTCGTCTTAGTTTGTCTGGATATAGTAGCAACATATGGTCGCTAAGAATGTAGATAGTTATGTATGCATTGGCTGACCATGGCTCTTCATGCTTCACGACGAGTAGCTGGGTTCGCCGTTCTATCCATTGAATCAATTGGTGGTTTCCTCCGCGCAGTCCACCAAGCCCAGTCTTCACATGCTTAGGCAGATAATTCCCAACTCACCGAGGGTTTAAGACAAGTCGGCTACCCTCACCTGGTTTAAGCGCCTGTCGAAGCGGTTTGCCGGTGTTCAGCCACTGTCACATGCTAACAGATTCTTGGAACCATAGATGAAAACTGAGCGCCAAGTGCCAAAGAACCATGAACTCTCATGAGCAGGATACGACTTGTCTTCCAGCCAGAGCTGCTGCCCCTCCCTGACTTTCCTGATACGCCAATCAACCAGTAATATTGTCCATATGGGTTGATTGGATTGACTAGGGCAATCACCCAGTGACATGGGCCAAACTTATACTTGTTGTTTGATAGGTATCTGAGCGGTCAATAACAAACAAATCTTGAGTGATTGATTAATCCTAAATATTACCTATGGCAATCAACCAGTAACCTTTCAAATACGAGTGAACCTTTCTAGCCTATGGCAAACAACCAGTAAGGGTGTTCCTACGGGTTAAAATGTCTTGCCTATGGCAAACAACCAGTACTTGTCCATATGGGTTAAACTGAATTGACCATGGGGATCGAGGTTCTGCCCTATTATTAGAAACTGACGCCTGGTGTACACATTAATTAAGTTAGCTTGCTGTTATTTCATGTCACTAATGTTTATGTATGATGGCTTGAATAAAAAGGGGAGTCGCGGTACCTCAAGTTATAGTGTCACGAACTTTTAATCCAACTGTTGCGGGTACAGTACCCACCGATGCCAGACTTAGTCAGCAATCTCGGTGTGTCATTAGAAAAGGCTCCCAGATGCCATTTTCTCAGTATGATATAGCAAATAGTGTGTTAAAAGTGCCGTTTACAATGTCTTCAAAAATAATTCAAACGTGAGACAATAACATATAATTAGCTGAATGAATTTAATCGTTGAAATATGCATGCAGATACCCATAATGACCAGAGTGGACGCGTGTTCTCCTGAATGTTATCCAAGAAAAAGATTTTTTACATACTTTCATTACACATGCTTTTGTTTATAATTTTACCTCTTCTTTATATGAATTAACCGTTATATTAATAAGTTGGTTGAAATTTGGAGCTTCTTGCCCAGACAACAAGAACATCATTGTTTTCTTGTTGTTGGGGGGGTGGGGGTGTCTACTCTTGCTTTAAAGGTGCGCAGTTAAAATCATAGAGACTTTCATTATGAAGTGTCATCCTTATGAACACTATATTTTGTATTCATATACGCCATATTTCGTATTCCTATGTTCCCAAATGGTTCTAGAAGCTGCTTCGCTAGGCGCTCATTCATTAAGAGATTAGTATTAATGTCAGGATAATGTGACTGGGCGGGACATCATGTTATATGCCTGTGGCATGATACCCTAGTGCTAGACTTCACATTGAACTGCCACGCTGCAGACATCGTAGCTATATGACTTAAAAACTGAAAGCTACTTTAAAAATCCAAATCATACACATACATACACACACACACACACACACATACACACACATTTTGTAGAAGCAGTTTACCGAAGACTAAATAAGTGGAAAGAATGCCTACAGCAAATACACTGTATAGGATACAGCTACATTTAAATTTAAAATTATTCCTACTTTTTGCAGCCTCATCATCATCACGACAATATTAATAACAGCAGAAGAAACAGCAAAAACAGCTCCAACAGCAATAATTACTACAGCAGTGATCAGAAGCGTCGGCAATATTACATATGTTGGCTGGCTTTTATACTAAATAGCATGGCAAAAATGTGTGAGTTCAGGGAAAACATAATATCTCAAAAACGGCTTCGATGATATCCATGTTCACTTGCATCAGCCTGTTTAGTGCACATTGTTTTGCAGAATTATCATCTATGAAAGGGGCTTGTGTTTGCACTGTGAGCATCACATGGTGTCAAAAATGACCGTTGGACGTGAAAATTGCAAGTACAAATTTGGGGTTGGATTGCATAATCTTCTTCTACTTTTCAGGTCAAGTGAATAATATTCGTATGATTTGTATATAGGTATCCAAAAATATGGGCCGTTTTGATCTCACTTGTATATTTTATATTTTTGTGATTTGTTATACATGGCCGGTGATTGCGGCATTAAATTTGTGCATAAAAACTGTCCACTGCCCCCTTAAGATTGTATTGGTTTCTTCGAAATGCGAACTTTTAACCATGTGCCGTACAGTTAGCAAAGTCCACCGAAATGAAAAGATAGAGTTTCATTTAGTGCACTATACCGCTACACTGAGTCATTTTAGCGAAACAGAAGATCGTATTCTAATCAGTGTTCACGAATTATAGAATATATGACACGAACAATCCCGTCTAAATATCGACATCAAGTCGAATGATGATAAACCCAATACAAAATGCATTAAGAGAAATTAAGCATCATCAAAATCAATTTTAAATCTAACAAAATAGTTTGAATACAATGGAGTACTTTATACAACGATTTTAAGTGGAATAGATTTTTTGTGGGCCCAGACATTGACTAGGCTAAATCAGAGATAACATCTGAAAAGTTCGCCGCATGCCGCCAGCTTTGTTAATTATTGAAAGTTGACTAGAAATATCAGCATGAGATCATAAAACGAGGTACAAAGATTTTCATTGCCTAACAATATATTTATTTTAAGTGGTATTATATATGTGTGTATGCGTGTGTGTGTGTGTGTGTGTGTGTGAGAGAGAGAGAGAGAGAGAGAGAGAGAGAGAGATGGTGGGGCTGATGGTGAAAAAGTATCGTATTCATGTCTTATATCACCAAAGAAAGTCAGAAGAATCCGGCCATAAGTGGATTCTAAATAAAACAATGTATTGCTTCGCATATCGATCTGAAAGAAAAGACGTTTTAATTTAATATAGTGTGAATTCAGGCAGAAATTCTTTTGATATCACTCTCAAGTCATTTAGAAAAAAAACATACTTTTTTATTTATATCATCAATATGATTCTTTAAATCAAAGCATTAAATTAGCATAGATGGCTACATGAATAAATTAATTAAACGAGAGAAGAAGACATTGTGTTTGGCTATATGGATCAATGGAGGATTGGTCGAAAGAGGATGTAGACAAGATTTGAATGGTGCACGTCATGTATGTATGTATGTATGTATGTATGTATGTATGTATGTATGTATGTATGTATGTATGTATGTATGTATGTATGTATGTATGTATGTATGTATGTATGTATGTATGTATGTATGTATGTATTATATGTTTTGCGACAGATCAGCACAATTGTCGATATATAATGCTGAGCAAAATCCAGTTAGCAAATATGGACTCGTCAAACACCTTGCCAAAATCCCAAGAAAGACAAACGCCTCCAAGTAATTTAAACATCCAACATAGAACAAACGATAGATGTTGCAAAACTCTCCCAAAGGCATATAACGCAAAGATCAAAAGAAAAGATTAAAACGGATTAGAAAATATCCAGCAAAGATTTTAACGCGAGTTTTTAAACCAAACCACGTGCACTGATTTATCAAATTGTATACATCTTTTTCAAAACGTGGAATCTGTATTTTTTTTGGGGGGGGTGCACTCCAATATTTAACGCATGCGCAGTCAACGTAGGGCAACTTTACAGCGATCGTCAATAACATAGTATAATGTATGTTCGTGAAGAAGTTAAACACAAAAAGGTAAAGTTTGACGTCTGTACACCCTCCACAGGCATAGTGTGTTTAAAAATCATGAGTGAATAGTTAAGTAACCTGCCTAAAACAGAAAGGTTGATATGAGCACAAAAAGCATCAGAGAGGATCAGGGTAGCGGACAGGATTGGTGGGCTATAGGAAAAAGTATCCAGTAGGTCCTAATGAATCACAAATTGAAACAACGGTGGATCTCCTGACTGTTGTGGTCGCTCGGAATTTGTCCTACCCTAGATTGGACTTACAAATATGGATGATCTATTTCTGAAAGGAAAAGAGTTGGCGGACCATTTTTGAAAACGTACCGATCAACTCAGATAATTGTTGGCTTGTATATAACTGTTTACTACAATAAGCGGCGATCTATAATGACAAATATTATATTCATGTGAGAAGTGTATGTCACTCAAGTTGCCCCACGTTAAATGCTCATGACCGTATCAGATGCGGCTATGGGATAGGTTTGGCTAGCTAAAAAATCTTATATAAGAGATTTTTCATTAAAACGCTCACTGATTGAAACCCTTGGGTAGATTCGATTCGGAGCTATGTGCAGATAATACCAGGCGCTCTAGCAGAGAAAAGGTAGCTAGTCTAAACAAGATAGTTGCAGTTGAAATTTCGATGCCGTGTGTCGAGAAACCCAATATCACGTGTTGGATCAAATTGCATAAAGTTGAAGTTCCATTTTCTATACCAAGATGTTAGATTTTATGTGATGAATTATAGAGTGGTGGTTTAAAGTTATATTCCTATGTCGACGTTTTACAGTGTATATTTTTAATTACACAGCTGTGGTTGAAATTTCAATATCATATGTCGGGAATCGCTAAATCACACGTTGTATGCAACTTTTTGTGATGAAAGTTCCATTTCATATGGCGAGTATTTAGATTTCACCTGTTATATTTCACAGCAACGAGAAGCAGCCTCTTCGTTTAAAAAAGAAACGCGGTCCATTCAAGCGAATGACCTCTAGCGAAGACATGCATAGTAATTATCGACCTGTGAATGGAAACTTTCAAACTTTGCATGAAATGCAATGGCGCTTCATAATTGAATACACTAATGATGTATCCTAATAATCGGTATTATTTTGCATTATTAAACTGGGCATTGTCTAATATTACTTTTAACACCAACACCAACACAACATTTCACAACATAAAAAAAATTCTGACAAACACATTGAAATGTCCAACCACCGCTGTGTAATTCAACAGAAACAATCCAAAAACTCAACATACGAAATGGAACTTTCAGCACAATCAATGTGATTCAACATGAAACTTTCGAATTATGACAATGAATCTCAACAACCGCCATGTAATCCATGAGATAAGATCTAAAAACACGACATTGGACATCGAATTTTCAACCAGCGCCGTGTAATTCAACAGATGAAGTCTAAATACTTAATACATAAAATGGAACTTTCAACATAAACTCTTTCAACCAATACGTAAATTATGAATTCTCGACTTGTGACCTTGAAATTCCAACCAACACCGCGTAATTCTAATACCATGTTGCCTGTTTAGCAGATCAATTACTGGTCGTGTCCGTTTAGAAGCGAACCAACGGGGAGGGAATGGGAGAGACGGACGGGGGCGGTTGCCAAGATAGCCAGAGGTCTTAGGGCGCTATCCCTTTGGACCATCATCGTCGTTCCAGGCGCCATTTACCCTTAGTACACTACAATGTCTTTTCACGCGTCTCTCGTCATGTCGTGAAGAAATAACAACATTTCTTTCAACCAATGGCTAAAGAGAATATATTCTAGCAATATTCAAAACAAGACAATATAGTTTTCTTCCAGCAGAGATGACTTTACTCGTATTGCACGACTATACGTTGTAGTACGATTATCTTTAATTAAGCAAATGCGTTTACGATCTAATCAAATACAACTTTCCATATGCCTCCTTGAAACGATGGAAAACAATAAATTCTGTATCGATCAATGACGCACTGCAATCTCAACTTGAATTTTAGGAGATTTTGTTTCAGATCAAGTAATTCGTCATCTGCAATTACCCATTTTGCTTGCATTTCTCAATACACGCTGTTGCGTGTGTTACGTGTATCAAATGTCCAACGTATTCGTATATGCCGCAAATCTAATCAAGTTTGCCCATAGGATATAGAATGTTTCTTCCTCTAAAATAAAACAGAGACGTATATCATGCGATTTTATCATTAATATTAAAGCCATGTTATTCTAGACTGATTCATCAGAACTCAAATTCTACACGATTAATCAGTTACTACATAAATCAAACAATATCTGTCCTTGGGTCAATGTCCTTCTTTTTCTGTCGATTTTGTATTTTAAAAAATTCAAATGAATACCTTTTCCTTAGACGTATATTACAACAAACAATCCAGCATCAAACTCATGAATCACGAAAATATTTTACAACAAACCTTAAACCGAAAACCCGTGCTTCAAAAAAGAACACGTTAAGTCATCTTAAGTATGTGTGTATGCATGCATGCAATTATATGTTTGCGTGCGTATATAGTAACAACAGCAAAATCACCACCAAAAATAATAATAATAATAATAATAATAATAATAATAATAATAATAATAATAATAATAATAATACAGATGTATTTAGTACATTCTTAAACCTTGACATTAATAAAACTCTTTTCTAAACAAAATTATTAAAAATTATTATTATTAATATTTTTATTATTATTATTATTATTATTATTATTATTATTATTATTATTATCATCATCGTCGTCGCCATCGTCATTATTATTATTATTATTATTATTATTATTATTATTATTATTATTATTATTATTATTGTTATTATTATTATTATTATTATTATTATTATTATTATTATTTCGGTGTGTTTCAGTATTAAGGGACCAGACAGGTAGTAAGGACCATAACATGTTATTGTTACCAGTTGTCGCGGTTCGGATACATGTTCTAAAAAATAACCAATCAGATAATGCCTCGTACAGCATTTTTATACGTGCATTTGATATAAACATTAGTTGTACTCAGTACTTCAATCAGGCGTGTTATAATTAAAGCGGCTAGGACTGAATGAAAATTATAAAGAAATATTTCTAATTCACAAAATTATTTTCTATTTCTTTCTTTAGAGAGAACAATATTTGTAGCTTATTTCCATAGGGAAAGACTACCGTGTTTTCATTTGCCCACTTAAAAGGATAAGATTCAATTTCACCAATGTTGTACATTTTATGTCCAGACTTTAAATATTTGATACGCTGAATCAGAGTCCGATTTACATTTGATCCAATCCAATCACTGAATTTATGACTTGAGTTTAAGTAATGACTTTAGATGTTGTTGGTTAAATAAAGGCCAAGCGTGGAAATCATACAACTCCAGACTTTGGGGTTCATCTAAAGCTTGAAAATTTGTTTCAGCCAATCCGAAATGGCCTTAGTTTTAAAATTCGTTCCTGACTGGCTGAGAGTTAAAATGCACTCTCAGACTCAAGTTCAGAGTTCTAAAAATTAAGTATCAATTCTTTTCGGGTGAAATATAAATAATCTTATTTCAAATTTTCGTACAATTTATAATTTACAAGTTAATATTTTGGACACATTTAGAGTGGTTACAAATCTAGTTTTACAATAATATTCTGTCTTCAGTTTTTCAACCGACAAACTTGAATAAATAAAAAGTGCATATGTGTCTGTGTTATATGCCACGCCAAACGTGAACTTGCAAATTTCATGAAATGAGTAGCTAATGTATTCATTGCTAGAGGAAAAAGGCAGAGGATTTGGTTGTTTCATGGAATGAGCACAAGGTGACAATGTTTAATGTTACAGTATCTAAATTTGACAGGCTTTAGAAAGGCAAATGATTGGAAGAATCCATCAGATTAAGTGACCAACACTAATGAGTCTAAATATAAGTGTAAGTCTCATTGGATCAAGATGTGAAAAACAAGCTACTGTTGATAACAAAAAAAAGAAGAAATGCACATGCGCAAGAAACACAAACAAAAATAAAAAAGAACAGATTTTTTCGTCGAGGACACTGAATATATTATTGGCACGAGAGCTCCAAATATTTGAGATTAATTGTCCGTAATTTAAAGGAAGCGTATACTACAAGTGTACTTATAGCACAAAATGTACGCACAGGAAAGATTACCAGGCACACGACTGTGGCGTTTCCTAGTCTATGAGCGGTCCAGGTTTCCGGATGTCCCTACGGGAGGTAATGATGCATCTGCCTGAAGGCTGACTTAAAAATGAATAGCATCTGTCATGGGAATCAATTTATAATAATGCAGACGAGTATTATTCTGTAACAATATGGAAGCGTAAGATAAATGTAACTGCTTTTTTTCTGAATGTGAAAAAGCTTTTTAAATCTATTCGTCTTAGCTTTTCTGATCTTTTGCCATTTATTTAAAAAAAAATGTTTATAGATTTGAAACGCCTGTCTTAAGTCGGGCGTATTTATATTGTCTTTGTACGTGCATCCATTCGCTTTTGTTTGTCCGGTTCAAAACTTTGCCTAAGGGTAAACCGCTCTTGATAAGATCCAGTAGACATTAATGCGTTACGAAAACAAGGTAAATCCAGGCAGTTCGGCAAACAAGCTACTCTACAACAACGAAAATCAATCACTACAATATAAAGAAAATCAGACTGTCAAGGTAGCACCACTAAGACTAAAATTAAAAAAAGATGAACAAACAATATACTTAGTAGTGAAGTAGCTTACATAACGCATATTTATTTATGTACTTATCTGCCCTCTAACTCAAATAATGTATTATAAATATTTTCATGCGAATTGTGTTGTAACTATTCATGCCAATGTTTTTGTTTTTATTTCATTAATATTTAATTGCATGCTTCTTCTGTTTTCATATATGTTTATGCAGACGAACATATACTGAATGTGTTACCTTTAGTAATTGTGAGATGACGGTAACGAAGACGATAGTGATAGTAGTATTATCAGTAGTAGTGGTAGTAGTAGTTGTTGTTGTTGTTATAAGGTTTAACTCAATATTTCAGCACAAGATAAGCTATACGTAGCGGCCAGTATAAATGGTGTAGGAAGCACCCGTAAGGATCACCGACCGACTAGAAGCTAATGGCAATGTTTCTCACGTATCCAGAAACAACACTAGTAGTAGTAGTAGTAGTAGTAGTAGTAGTAGTAGTAGTAGTAGTAGTAGTAGTGCTGCATGGAAATCAAGTAAGATATAAACACCAGATTCAATAAACACACATTAAGAAAATGTACACGTTGATCAATATACTATTATAAATATTACGTTCAATTTTCACTTACTTTAATCTTTGTAATCTAGGTACATGGTTGAGTGACTTATTAACTTCAACATGATAAGAATAGAAGTTAGCTACTAGTTAGAATCTGAAAACCAGAATGGCTATTCTATGATTCTTTATTCGTTGTTACATGAAAAATACCACATGTAACTTCTAATGTAGAAATTTTAAAAAGAAATGGCTGCTTTCTATGACCAGCTAAAATGTCGTTCCTTTTCACGATGCAATCCTTCATCACGACCTATAACAACAATCCAATAATATTTTCTTCAATGACGGATGTATTGGGCGCAACAGTCACTATGAATTCTAGCTTTTCCATTACACAAGGGGGAAAAAAACAATATTTGTCCCGGTTTTACTCCCTCCCAGGTTCAAATGTAACCATCGATGATGTAATTACATGCGCCAGCTCAGTCTCGCCATCGACCTAATGACCCAAGGCCATATAAATACCTGAAAAATTCTAAAAACGGTCCGTATTTATAATACACACGTACGTCAGGTGTGTCGCGTAAAATAGCCACGCCTCAGCCTAAAGGCTTTGTTTACTGCAATAAAAACTGGGATTCAGTGACTTGTATAATTTTCGGGAGAATACGTTTTCACGTACTAAAGACATTTCAATGACATTTGTAAATATTATATGATTTCTATATGGTATGTTGCCTACCATAGCTATGTCCTCTCCATCTTCGCTAGCCAATGTTCTGATATGACAACCCTATCTGTGACAAATTGGCGGCGTGCAAAACACATCAACCTCTTTCACTACGGTTCGTTGATAGGGAATGACCTCCGCGGTGTGATTTACTCAGTGTGTATAGATAAAAAGAAGAATGCAGATCACTGAACAAGTATATTGAAGAAATGAACACGACGAGCCCCCATTCATTGAACAAATATAAAATTTAATCAGTTTATCAACAGAATTTAAAATGAAAAGAAATCAATGACTTAGTTACAAAAGAAGGAAAATGGTACTAACAAGTACTCAAATAAAAAAGACAATACAAATTTCTTTAAATGTAAAATTACTTTCAACATTAAATTGCTATCGTCATTGCCAATGAGATGTGACCTTTGAGTGCAACGATGAGAGACTTCATCATAATTTATGCTGACATCAAGACTTCCGTTCCACCCTGCTCTGTCGATCTTTGTCTAGCTTTTTCGTCTTGGACTCTTGTCCGTCGAACTCTGACTTAACAATCGTCCCTGGACTTAGATTTCTGCGTAGAATTTGTTCTCGTCCTGTGATTGTTCAGGGATTTCTCACGTGAATCCAGGAAAGCTGTTTCTTTCAATAAATAAAAATGTCTCGCAATAGACAATAGGTCACATTCCCAAGTATATCTATATTTTACATTAATTCGGCCCAGAAAACAAAAGGCATAAATTCTGCCGCATAAACGTTACCTAACTCTCTGTTTACATAGTCAGTCCATGCTTGTCCTGACCTTAATTCGGGTCACGCTAGGGATGGTCAATTAAATTCAACTCAGCCGTATGAAACCGTATGTAACCCCCACTTGACTGCTGACTCTACCAATCTAGCAGTCTTAAGTTACATATGCTTAGACCCTCAGATCTAACTATTCTGAAATAGTTTACTCGACCAATTAGATATTACAAACTAGCATATAGATATACACTTAAGTGATCAATTAAATATTACAAACTAGTATACGGTATACATGTAATGTTAGGTCATACTCATTCTAAACAGAGTTCATCCATAAAACTATGAAATATTACCCATCATTCCTTAAATTTAATTCATTTAAATTCCTAATCACTCCTATGTATTCAAGATTCAATTACATGCAATCTTTTCAACTAATCTAATGAAATTTTAATTACATTCAATCTTACCAATTCTCCAAATGAATTGATAATTAGAAAATCAAAGAATAAAATGTCATGACTAGCATTTCACTAAAATCCTGCAAAATGAAATCATACATACATTCATCATATCAAGAATACATTTAAAATAGATCAACAAATGAAATAACATATTAAAATCGGGAAACTAATATTGCGTATCTTTTGCCGTTTCTTTATTCGTTTCCACGAATCTCACGTATAGTCTGTCTCCTATCTGAGACAACTATCTCGCCCCTTACTCAATAATGAAGAGGTACTTTTTACGAATTCAAAATGAAGAGTTTGCCTACTTGCTGAGACAAAACTCTCGCTTCACTGCCAAATCACGAGATAACGTCTCACACGATCCCGGAATCATTTAACTTCCCTTGCGAAAGATTAAAGATTGCTGAATTTCCCTAAAGTAAAACCTTTAATTTCTTACAGAGTTACGCCCATAAATCCATATTAACCAATCGGAATAGACTGTTTCCTAAACCTGTTCGTAGAATGTTTGGATTGACAAGAGAACTAAACAACTAATCATGCCGTAATTAATCATTACTTTGAACTATCATCTATAGCCAGCTGCTGCCTTTAACCCTGCCGATTTTGGGGAAAAGTCTTATGTCATTTTCTTGTACAATAGCATCTGACTCGGTCATGTTACGTCGGCTAGAACGAAATCCCTTTGACGTTCAGAGATGAAATGAAAATAATCATCTATCTTTAGCCCTTTCCACTTTAATTAAGTTGACTTTGATACAATTCCTTTAACCAAAGCTTCTAAGAGTTTTCAAAATTCGACACATCACATAGGCCCCCCTTTAAGAGTAAAATCTGGGATTTTGCTCATCGAATTTTGAAGTTACAGTTTAATTTAATGTTTACATGTTCTGAAGTGACCCCTTCACCTCAGACGCAAGTAATCGACTCATGCAATCTGCACCCACATTTGAGTTTCCACGAATGTAACGTAGCTGGACTTGATATTGTTGTAGAAACAATGACCACCTCATTAAACGCCCATTAGTCAGTTTAGCCTGTGCAAGATACGCTAAAGGTTAATGATCGGTTTCTAGAATAAACTTTCGCCCATACAGATAACGCTGAAATTTATGAATCCCAAAGACAATCGCTAGGCATTCCTTCTCAGTGACTAAATAATTACGCTCAGCGGTATTAAGTTTCCTACTCGCGTATGCAACAGGAAATAAGTCCCCGTCATGTTCTTGCAGTAAAACTGCACCAAAACCCCTGTCAGAAGCGTCTGTACGTAACACAAAGTCCTTTGTCACGTCTGGTAGCTTAACAATGGCGTCTGACGTCAGTCTATCTTTCATCTTTTCCTCCAGTAGCTTCATTCTAAACTCCTCCAAATCCTTCACACCTGGTTTCTCCGGCAGAATGTCTTCGTAATCGTGAAGTATCTCCTCCACCTCGCCACGTTGGTTTGACGTTAACATTACGTCATGGACGACGTCTACGTAAGTTTCCTTCCCTGTCAACGGACAACTAGGAAGTACTTCCGCCACTCCTTCGTTGTCGTCGAGTTCTTCCGTCACAACTGTAGCAACCACGAACTCAGTAGGTGACTCTCTTTCTCGGTAGCGTTTAAGTAGGTTAACGTGGTACAGCTTCTCTTTATCGCCCACCCTGATGCGATAATTCTGTCCACCCTTCTTCTCCGTTACAACGAACGGTCCTCTCCAAGACACTTGGAGTTTGTTATGTTCTAATGGCAACAACAACAACACCTTGTCGCCTACCTCAAACTTACGTTCTTTCGCTTTCTTGTTGTAGTACTTGGCCTGACATCCCCTTGCATCACAGAGATTTTTCTGGGCCAAGTTACAAACTTCCTCCAGTTTATTACGGAGGTCAACAACGTACTGATATGTTGTTCTTACCTCTTCGGATGCTTTCTTATCCGTCCACAACTGCTTCAATACAGCCATGGGTCCTCTCACTGTCCTCCCATAAACTAGCTCGAACGGCGAAAATCCAAGACTAGCTTGGGGTACTTCGCAGTACGCAAAAAGTATTGCGGGACAGTATCGATTCCAATCCCTAGGTCGATTCTCGCATAACTTTTTTAGAGCTTGTTTCGATGTCCCATTGAAACGCTCCACTAGACCGTTACACTGTAGGTGATAAGGGGTAGTAGTCGGGTGCCTGATAGAAAGTAACCGGTTTACTTCCTCCATCACCTGGCTAACAAACTGCGTCCCTTGGTCAGTTAATATTTCGTCTGGTACACCAATTCTAGACCAGACCCCTAACAACGCTTCAGCTACCGTAACTGAATCGATGTTCCTTAAAGTAACGGCCTCCGGGTATCGGGTAGCATAATCGACAATCGTTAGCACATAACGATTGCCACTTTCCGCTGCGGGTTTTATCGGACCTATCAAATCCTTAGCCACCCGTGAGAAAGGTTCATCAATCAGAGGGGTAGTTCCTAGCGGCACTGGGCGATGTGAGGTCTTAGGTGCCACTCGCTGACATCTGTCACACGACAGACAAAACCTCCTTACATCACCATACACACCTGGCCAATAGAACTCCCTAACCAACCTATCTCGCGTCTTAGCCACACCCATGTGACTACCTAGTAAACCTTCATGTGCAAGCCTAAGTACTTCATCCCGCTTAGACCGTGGTACAATTTACCTGCTTATACCTCTCGGTCCCCTTTCGAGCGTATCGGTACAAGATACCTCGCTTCAGTGCGAACTCTACCTCACAATCGGGTAAGTTCCGCACTGACTTGTCTTTTGCACACCCGCGTATTTATTAAGGCTAGAATCTTCCTCTTGAAGTCTCCTTAATTCGCCAGGTAGCAAATTATCTATGGGCGAAGTCGAGGGTTTCAACGGTTTCGGCCCTGACCTTCGTCTCATAGACCTAGTCTCTACAGACCCCACGTGTACAGGTGTACACGTCATAGGATTAGGTTGGGGCAATACATACCTACATCCTAAAATAACATCATGCGACAACCCTGACAAGCACGCTGCTTGAATTCGTCCTTTCACATAGGGCGAATTAAGATTGATATAAGCAACTGAAAGGGAATCTCTACTCTTATTTGCAAATTGTACCTCTACAGTCTCACCTGTATAATCAGTAGGTTCAACAAACTTGCTGTCCACCAAAGCTGGATAACTACAGCCGGTGTCGTACAACACAGTAATCTTTACGCCATTTACCGTAGCTGTTGCTGTATTGGACCACTCCAATAGATTACTCTGTTTACTAGTATCTGGGGTTACTACATTTACAGTGGGACGGTATCTTCTACAGTTTTTAAGAATATGGCCGGGTTTGTTGCAGCCATAACACACAACTTCCTCTTTCTTACCAGAGGTTATCTTGTCCATCCCTTGGGACTTACCTTAGCCCCGGGACTGATCACGGCTGGGATTGTCAGCCCCTGGCTTCCACACCATTTTGACCATTCCGCCTGATAGGTGTGAAACCATTACCTCTCCTAAACTCTGGGATGCTGGTTCGATCCCTGCCACTCCAAGTGGTTGGACGAGAGTGTGCAGCTTCATATCGCTCGGCCATTACACTAATATCTTCTAAGATCGCGAAATCACGCTCCGCCAAAAATACTATTAGGTCTTTACGATATGTGCTGAGGACATGTTCCTTTAGAATTTCTTCCCGTATGCCTTCGTATGAAAGTTCGGCTCCGGACATTTTAATCCACTTATCGAAAAGTACGCGTACACGATTATGAAAATGCGCGTGAGTCTCTGTAGCCTTTTTAGATGACTCCCTGAAAAGTTTACGGAAACTTTCAGCTGTCAGCTCGTAGTGCCGTAGTAATGCTTTCTTGAGAGCTTCATAATCATCTATCTCAGCGGGTGCCAAATTATGATAAACCTCCTTGGCAGCGCCTTGCAAAAATGCCGAAATATTAATAGCCCACTGTTCTTTGGGTATTTGATGTATTAAAGCTAACTTTTCAAACTGGGTTGAAAAGTTGTCAATAATTTCCTCCTTGTCGTTAAACAAGGGCATGGTTATCTGGACGGTACGTCTATCCTCAGTTCTTCTGCTCGAGGGTCCTAACTGTACGTTCAGTTCTTTGCCCCTCCTAGACTCCACTTCGATCCTTAGTCTTTCCATGGCTAACGTATGTTCTCTCTCTTTATTCCTTTCCTCGGCCTTCAATTTCTCACTCTCGGCTTGCAGTCTAGCTAACTCAAGTTCTTTTTCTCTTTCCTTCTCTCTTTCGGCTTCTTGCTGTTCTCTGTACTCTTTGAGACTACGCTCTACAAACTCAGCTAATTGGGTCCCTTCATAACCTAGATCTTCGGATTCAAGAGCTTTGAATTCTCGCGCAAGTTGCCGTAAAGTTGCCATTCTTGTCTGTCTTGTTGCTAACTCATCTAGATTAGTATCACTAACCTGTTTTCTGCCTTCAAGAAAACAACTTCCTTATAAATATCAACGAATATTCTAAGTCAAGTCTTACCTACAGACTTACTTAAAAATTACGCAAGTAATTTAAACGGCTTTAAGGCAGTACCAAACTATAAATTCCCCCTAAATTCGTATCGTCTGCAACACATGTGCAAATTACCCTGGAAATACTTCCTCAATGATCTCTTCTCGCAAGAGTACTAAGGCAAAATATTTATGGGTTACTTAGATACGGACAACCAACCACGCTTTAGCAATTTCAGGTACGGAATCTTAATTTCTTACAATGTCATGCAACATTTAAGAAATTCACAGATCATGCATAATTTCAAACATATAATAATAGGTGTTGACTCAATTCACACTCGTGGCTTCTTATTTTTAAAAAATACAAATCTATCAATGATACTGTGTTGTATTTCTTTCAATATATGCTCAGATCTGCTTTTTTCCACTGTTCAGCAATCCCGGAACGAGGCCCCCACTTATGTGACAGATTGGCGGCGTGCAAAACACACCAACCTCTTTCACTACGGTTCGTTGATAGGGAATGACCTCCGCGGTATGATTTACCCAGTGTGGATAGATAGAAAGAAGAATGCAGATCACTGAACAAGTATATTGAAGAAATGAACACGACGAGCCCCCTTTCAATGAACAAATATAAAATTTAATCAGTTTATCAACAGAATTTAAAATGAAAAGAAATCAATGACTTAGTTACAAAAGAAAGAAAAATGGTACTAACAAGTACTCAAATAAAAAAGACAATACAAATTTCTTTAAATGTAAAATTACTTTCAACGTTAAATTGCTATCCCCATTGCCAATGAGATGTGACCTTTGAGTGCAACGATGAGACTTCATCACCTAATTTATGCTGACATCAAGACTTCCGTTCGTCCCTGCTCTGTCGATCTTTGTCTAGCTTTTTCGTCTTGGACTCTTGTCAATCGAACTCTGACTTAACAATCGTCTCTGGACTTAGATTTCTGCGTAGAATTTGTTCTCGTCCTGTGATTGTTCAGGGATTTCTCATGTGAATCCAGGAAAGCTGTTTCCTTCAATAAATAAAAATGTCTCGCAATAGACAATAGGTCACATTCCCAAGTATATCTATATTTTACATTAATTCGGCTCAGAAAACAAAAGGCATAAATTCTGCAGCATGAACGTTACCTAACTCTGTTTACATAGTCAGTCCATGCTTGTCCTGACCTTAATTCGGGTCACGCTAGGGATGGTCAATTAAATTCAACTCAGCCGTATGAAACCGTATGTAACCCCCACTCGACTGTTGACTCTACCAATCTAGCAGTCTTAAGTTACATATGCTTAGACCCTCAGATCTAAATATTCTAAAATAGTTTACTCGACCAATTAGATATTACAAACTAGCATATAGATATACACTTAAGCGATCAATTAAATATTACAAACTAGTATACGGTATACATGTAATGTTAGGTCATACTCATTCTAAACAGAGTTCATCCATAAAACTATGAAATATTACCCATCATTCCTTAAACTTAATTCATTTAAATTCCTAATCACTCCTATGTTTTCAAGATTCAACTACATGCAATCTTTTCAACTAATCTAATGAAATTTTAATTACATTCAATCTTACCAATTCTCCAAATGAATTGATAATTAGAAAATCAAAGAATAAAATGTCATGACTAGCATTTCACTAAAATCCTGCAAAATGAAATCATACATACATACATCATAACAAAAATACATTTAAAATAGATCAACAAATGAAATAACATATTAAAATCGGGAAACTAATATTGCGTGCCTTTTGCCGTTTCTTTATTCGTTTCCACGAATCTCACGTATAGTCTGTCTCCTAACTGAGACAACTATCTCGCCCCTTACTCAATAATGAAGAGGTACTTTTTACGAATTCAAAATGAAGAGTTTGCCTACTTGCTGAGACAAAACTCTCGCTTCACTGCCAAATCACGAGATAACGTCTCACACGATCCCGGAATCATTTAACTTCCCTTGCGAAAGATTAAAGATTGCTGAATTTCCCTAAAGTAAAACCTTTAATTTCTTACAGAGTTACGCCCATAAATCCATATTAACCAATCGGAATAGACTGTTTCCTAAACCTGTTCGTAGAATGTTTGGATTGACAAGAGAACTAAACAACTAATCATGCCGTAATTAATCATTACTTTGAACTATCATCTATAGCCAGCTGCTGCCTTTAACCCTGCCGATTTTGGGGAAAAGTCTTATGTCATTTTCTTGTACAATAGCATCTGACTCGGTCATGTTACGTCGGCTAGAACGAAATCCCTTTGACGTTCAGAGATGAAATGAAAATAATCATCTAACTATCTTTAGCCCTTTCCACTTTAATTAAGTTGACTTTGATACAATTCCTTTAACCAAAGCTTCTAAGAGTTTTCAAAATTCGACACATCACATAGGCCCCCCTTTAAGAGTAAAATCTGGGATTTTGCTCATCGAATTTTGAAGTTACAGTTTAATTTAATGTTTACATGTTCTGAAGTGACCCCTTCACCTCAGACTCAAGTAATCGACTCATGCAATCTGCACCCACATTTGAGTTTCCACGAATGTAACGTAGCTGGACTTGATATTGTTGTAGAAACAATGACCACCTCATTAAACGCCCATTAGTCAGTTTAGCCTGTGCAAGATACGCTAAAGGAGGTTAATGATCGGTTTCTAGAATAAACTTTCGCCCATACAGATAACGCTGAAATTTATGAATCCCAAAGACAATCGCTAGGCATTCCTTCTCAGTGACTAAATAATTACGCTCAGCGGTATTAAGTTTCCTACTCGCGTATGCAACAGGAAATAAGTCCCCGTCATGTTCTTGCAGTAAAACTGCACCAAAACCCCTGTCAGAAGCGTCTGTACGTAACACAAAGTCCTTTGTCACGTCTGGTAGCTTAACAATGGCGTCTGACGTCAGTCTATCTTTCATCTTTTCCTCCAGTAGCTTCATTCTAAACTCCTCCAAATCCTTCACACCTGGTTTCTCCGGCAGAATGTCTTCGTAATCGTGAAGTATCTCCTCCACCTCGCCACGTTGGTTTGACGTTAACATTACGTCATGGACGACGTCTACGTAAGTTTCCTTCCCTGTCAACGGACAACTAGGAAGTACTTCCGCCACTCCTTCGTTGTCGTCGAGTTCTTCCGTCACAACTGTAGCAACCACGAACTCAGTAGGTGACTCTCTTTCTCGGTAGCGTTTAAGTAGGTTAACGTGGTACAGCTTCTCTTTATCGCCCACCCTGATGCGATAATTCTGTCCACCCTTCTTCTCCGTTACAACGAACGGTCCTCTCCAAGACACTTGGAGTTTGTTATGTTCTAATGGCAACAACAACAACACCTTGTCGCCTACCTCAAACTTACGTTCTTTCGCTTTCTTGTTGTAGTACTTGGCCTGACATCCCCTTGCATCACAGAGATTTTTCTGGGCCAAGTTACAAACTTCCTCCAGTTTATTACGGAGGTCAACAACGTACTGATATGTTGTTCTTACCTCTTCGGATGCTTTCTTATCCGTCCACAACTGCTTCAATACAGCCATGGGTCCTCTCACTGTCCTCCCATAAACTAGCTCGAACGGCGAAAATCCAAGACTAGCTTGGGGTACTTCGCAGTACGCAAAAAGTATTGCGGGACAGTATCGATTCCAATCCCTAGGTCGATTCTCGCATAACTTTTTTAGAGCTTGTTTCAATGTCCCATTGAAACGCTCCACTAGACCGTTACACTGTAGGTGATAAGGGGTAGTAGTCGGGTGCCTGATAGAAAGTAACCGGTTTACTTCCTCCATCACCTGGCTAACAAACTGCGTCCCTTAGTCAGTTAATATTTCGTCTGGTACACCAATTCTAGACCAGACCCCTAACAACGCTTCAGCTACCGTAACTGAATCGATGTTCCTTAAAGTAACGGCCTCCGGGTATCGGGTAGCATAATCGACAATCGTTAGCACATAACGATTGCCACTTTCCGCTGCGGGTTTTATCGGACCTATCAAATCCTTAGCCACCCGTGAGAAAGGTTCATCAATCAGAGGGGTAGTTCCTAGCGGCACTGGGCGATGTGAGGTCTTAGGTGCCACTCGCTGACATCTGTCACACGACAGACAAAACCTCCTTACATCACCATACACACCTGGCCAATAGAACTCCCTAACCAACCTATCTCGCGTCTTAGCCACACCCATGTGACTACCTAGTAAACCTTCATGTGCAAGCCTAAGTACTTCATCCCGCTTAGACCGTGGTACAATTTACCTGCTTATACCTCTCGGTCCCCTTTCGAGCGTATCGGTACAAGATACCTCGCTTCAGTGCGAACTCTACCTCACAATCGGGTAAGTTCCGCACTGACTTGTCTTTTGCACACCCGCGTATTTATTAAGGCTAGAATCTTCCTCTTGAAGTCTCCTTAATTCGCCAGGTAGCAAATTATCTATGGGCGAAGTCGAGGGTTTCAACGGTTTCGGCCCTGACCTTCGTCTCATAGACCTAGTCTCTACAGACCCCACGTGTACAGGTGTACACGTCATAGGATTAGGTTGGGGCAATACATACCTACATCCTAAAATAACATCATGCGACAACCCTGACAAGCACGCTGCTTGAATTCGTCCTTTCACATAGGGCGAATTAAGATTGATATAAGCAACTGAAAGGGAATCTCTACTCTTATTTGCAAATTGTACCTCTACAGTCTCACCTGTATAATCAGTAGGTTCAACAAACTTGCTGTCCACCAAAGCTGGATAACTACAGCCGGTGTCGTACAACACAGTAATCTTTACGCCATTTACCGTAGCTGTTGCTGTATTGGACCACTCCAATAGATTACTCTGTTTACTAGTATCTGGGGTTACTACATTTACAGTGGGACGGTATCTTCTACAGTTTTTAAGAATATGGCCGGGTTTGTTGCAGCCATAACACACAACTTCCTCTTTCTTACCAGAGGTTATCTTGTCCATCCCTTGGGACTTACCTTAGCCCCGGGACTGATCACGGCTGGGATTGTCAGCCCCTGGCTTCCACACCATTTTGACCATTCCGCCTGATAGGTGTGAAACCATTACCTCTCCTAAACTCTGGGATGCTGGTTCGATCCCTGCCACTCCAAGTGGTTGGACGAGAGTGTGCAGCTTCATATCGCTCGGCCATTACACTAATATCTTCTAAGATCGCGAAATCACGCTCCGCCAAAAATACTATTAGGTCTTTACGATATGTGCTGAGGACATGTTCCTTTAGAATTTCTTCCCGTATGCCTTCGTATGAAAGTTCGGCTCCGGACATTTTAATCCACTTATCGAAAAGTACGCGTACACGATTATGAAAATGCGCGTGAGTCTCTGTAGCCTTTTTAGATGACTCCCTGAAAAGTTTACGGAAACTTTCAGCTGTCAGCTCGTAGTGCCGTAGTAATGCTTTCTTGAGAGCTTCATAATCATCTATCTCAGCGGGTGCCAAATTATGATAAACCTCCTTGGCAGCGCCTTGCAAAAATGCCGAAATATTAATAGCCCACTGTTCTTTGGGTATTTGATGTATTAAAGCTAACTTTTCAAACTGGGTTGAAAAGTTGTCAATAATTTCCTCCTTGTCGTTAAACAAGGGCATGGTTATCTGGACGGTACGTCTATCCTCAGTTCTTCTGCTCGAGGGTCCTAACTGTACGTTCAGTTCTTTGCCCCTCCTAGACTCCACTTCGATCCTTAGTCTTTCCATGGCTAACGTATGTTCTCTCTCTTTATTCCTTTCCTCGGCCTTCAATTTCTCACTCTCGGCTTGCAGTCTAGCTAACTCAAGTTCTTTTTCTCTTTCCTTCTCTCTTTCGGCTTCTTGCTGTTCTCTGTACTCTTTGAGACTACGCTCTACAAACTCAGCTAATTGGGTCCCTTCATAACCTAGATCTTCGGATTCAAGAGCTTTGAATTCTCGCGCAAGTTGCCGTAAAGTTGCCATTCTTGTCTGTCTTGTTGCTAACTCATCTAGATTAGTATCACTAACCTGTTTTCTGCCTTCAAGAAAACAACTTCCTTATAAATATCAACGAATATTCTAAGTCAAGTCTTACCTACAGACTTACTTAAAAATTACGCAAGTAATTTAAACGGCTTTAAGGCAGTACCAAACTATAAATTCCCCCTAAATTCGTATCGTCTGCAACACATGTGCAAATTACCCTGGAAATACTTCCTCAATGATCTCTTCTCGCAAGAGTACTAAGGCAAAATATTTATGGGTTACTTAGATACGGACAACCAACCACGCTTTAGCAATTTCAGGTACAGAATCTTAATTTCTTACAATGTCATGCAACATTTAAGAAATTCACAGATCATGCATAATTTCAAACATATAATAATAGGTGTTGACTCAATTCACACTCGTGGCTTCTTATTTTTAAAAAATACAAATCTATCAATGATACTGTGTTGTATTTCTTTCAATATATGCTCAGATCTGCTTTTTTCCACTGTTCAGCAATCCCGGAACGAGGCCCCCACTTATGTGACAGATTGGCGGCGTGCAAAACACACCAACCTCTTTCACTACGGTTCGTTGATAGGGAATGACCTCCGCGGTATGATTTACCCAGTGTGGATAGATAGAAAGAAGAATGCAGATCACTGAACAAGTATATTGAAGAAATGAACACGACGAGCCCCCTTTCAATGAACAAATATAAAATTTAATCAGTTTATCAACAGAATTTAAAATGAAAAGAAATCAATGACTTAGTTACAAAAGAAAGAAAAATGGTACTAACAAGTACTCAAAT
This sequence comes from Potamilus streckersoni, assembly GCA_016746295.1. Lineage (NCBI taxonomy): Eukaryota > Metazoa > Mollusca > Bivalvia > Unionida > Unionidae > Potamilus > Potamilus streckersoni. Next base: position 4,991,682 of record JAEAOA010001885.1, on the reverse strand, counting down.
AAAAAAGACAATACAAATTTCTTTAAATGTAAAATTACTTTCAACGTTAAATTGCTATCCCCATTGCCAATGAGATGTGACCTTTGAGTGCAACGATGAGACTTCATCACCTAATTTATGCTGACATCAAGACTTCCGTTCGTCCCTGCTCTGTCGATCTTTGTCTAGCTTTTTCGTCTTGGACTCTTGTCAATCGAACTCTGACTTAACAATCGTCTCTGGACTTAGATTTCTGCGTAGAATTTGTTCTCGTCCTGTGATTGTTCAGGGATTTCTCATGTGAATCCAGGAAAGCTGTTTCCTTCAATAAATAAAAATGTCTCGCAATAGACAATAGGTCACATTCCCAAGTATATCTATATTTTACATTAATTCGGCTCAGAAAACAAAAGGCATAAATTCTGCAGCATGAACGTTACCTAACTCTGTTTACATAGTCAGTCCATGCTTGTCCTGACCTTAATTCGGGTCACGCTAGGGATGGTCAATTAAATTCAACTCAGCCGTATGAAACCGTATGTAACCCCCACTCGACTGTTGACTCTACCAATCTAGCAGTCTTAAGTTACATATGCTTAGACCCTCAGATCTAAATATTCTAAAATAGTTTACTCGACCAATTAGATATTACAAACTAGCATATAGATATACACTTAAGCGATCAATTAAATATTACAAACTAGTATACGGTATACATGTAATGTTAGGTCATACTCATTCTAAACAGAGTTCATCCATAAAACTATGAAATATTACCCATCATTCCTTAAACTTAATTCATTTAAATTCCTAATCACTCCTATGTTTTCAAGATTCAACTACATGCAATCTTTTCAACTAATCTAATGAAATTTTAATTACATTCAATCTTACCAATTCTCCAAATGAATTGATAATTAGAAAATCAAAGAATAAAATGTCATGACTAGCATTTCACTAAAATCCTGCAAAATGAAATCATACATACATACATCATAACAAAAATACATTTAAAATAGATCAACAAATGAAATAACATATTAAAATCGGGAAACTAATATTGCGTGCCTTTTGCCGTTTCTTTATTCGTTTCCACGAATCTCACGTATAGTCTGTCTCCTAACTGAGACAACTATCTCGCCCCTTACTCAATAATGAAGAGGTACTTTTTACGAATTCAAAATGAAGAGTTTGCCTACTTGCTGAGACAAAACTCTCGCTTCACTGCCAAATCACGAGATAACGTCTCACACGATCCCGGAATCATTTAACTTCCCTTGCGAAAGATTAAAGATTGCTGAATTTCCCTAAAGTAAAACCTTTAATTTCTTACAGAGTTACGCCCATAAATCCATATTAACCAATCGGAATAGACTGTTTCCTAAACCTGTTCGTAGAATGTTTGGATTGACAAGAGAACTAAACAACTAATCATGCCGTAATTAATCATTACTTTGAACTATCATCTATAGCCAGCTGCTGCCTTTAACCCTGCCGATTTTGGGGAAAAGTCTTATGTCATTTTCTTGTACAATAGCATCTGACTCGGTCATGTTACGTCGGCTAGAACGAAATCCCTTTGACGTTCAGAGATGAAATGAAAATAATCATCTAACTATCTTTAGCCCTTTCCACTTTAATTAAGTTGACTTTGATACAATTCCTTTAACCAAAGCTTCTAAGAGTTTTCAAAATTCGACACATCACATAGGCCCCCCTTTAAGAGTAAAATCTGGGATTTTGCTCATCGAATTTTGAAGTTACAGTTTAATTTAATGTTTACATGTTCTGAAGTGACCCCTTCACCTCAGACTCAAGTAATCGACTCATGCAATCTGCACCCACATTTGAGTTTCCACGAATGTAACGTAGCTGGACTTGATATTGTTGTAGAAACAATGACCACCTCATTAAACGCCCATTAGTCAGTTTAGCCTGTGCAAGATACGCTAAAGGAGGTTAATGATCGGTTTCTAGAATAAACTTTCGCCCATACAGATAACGCTGAAATTTATGAATCCCAAAGACAATCGCTAGGCATTCCTTCTCAGTGACTAAATAATTACGCTCAGCGGTATTAAGTTTCCTACTCGCGTATGCAACAGGAAATAAGTCCCCGTCATGTTCTTGCAGTAAAACTGCACCAAAACCCCTGTCAGAAGCGTCTGTACGTAACACAAAGTCCTTTGTCACGTCTGGTAGCTTAACAATGGCGTCTGACGTCAGTCTATCTTTCATCTTTTCCTCCAGTAGCTTCATTCTAAACTCCTCCAAATCCTTCACACCTGGTTTCTCCGGCAGAATGTCTTCGTAATCGTGAAGTATCTCCTCCACCTCGCCACGTTGGTTTGACGTTAACATTACGTCATGGACGACGTCTACGTAAGTTTCCTTCCCTGTCAACGGACAACTAGGAAGTACTTCCGCCACTCCTTCGTTGTCGTCGAGTTCTTCCGTCACAACTGTAGCAACCACGAACTCAGTAGGTGACTCTCTTTCTCGGTAGCGTTTAAGTAGGTTAACGTGGTACAGCTTCTCTTTATCGCCCACCCTGATGCGATAATTCTGTCCACCCTTCTTCTCCGTTACAACGAACGGTCCTCTCCAAGACACTTGGAGTTTGTTATGTTCTAATGGCAACAACAACAACACCTTGTCGCCTACCTCAAACTTACGTTCTTTCGCTTTCTTGTTGTAGTACTTGGCCTGACATCCCCTTGCATCACAGAGATTTTTCTGGGCCAAGTTACAAACTTCCTCCAGTTTATTACGGAGGTCAACAACGTACTGATATGTTGTTCTTACCTCTTCGGATGCTTTCTTATCCGTCCACAACTGCTTCAATACAGCCATGGGTCCTCTCACTGTCCTCCCATAAACTAGCTCGAACGGCGAAAATCCAAGACTAGCTTGGGGTACTTCGCAGTACGCAAAAAGTATTGCGGGACAGTATCGATTCCAATCCCTAGGTCGATTCTCGCATAACTTTTTTAGAGCTTGTTTCAATGTCCCATTGAAACGCTCCACTAGACCGTTACACTGTAGGTGATAAGGGGTAGTAGTCGGGTGCCTGATAGAAAGTAACCGGTTTACTTCCTCCATCACCTGGCTAACAAACTGCGTCCCTTGGTCAGTTAATATTTCGTCTGGTACACCAATTCTAGACCAGACCCCTAACAACGCTTCAGCTACCGTAACTGAATCGATGTTCCTTAAAGTAACGGCCTCCGGGTATCGGGTAGCATAATCGACAATCGTTAGCACATAACGATTGCCACTTTCCGCTGCGGGTTTTATCGGACCTATCAAATCCTTAGCCACCCGTGAGAAAGGTTCATCAATCAGAGGGGTAGTTCCTAGCGGCACTGGGCGATGTGAGGTCTTAGGTGCCACTCGCTGACATCTGTCACACGACAGACAAAACCTCCTTACATCACCATACACACCTGGCCAATAGAACTCCCTAACCAACCTATCTCGCGTCTTAGCCACACCCATGTGACTACCTAGTAAACCTTCATGTGCAAGCCTAAGTACTTCATCCCGCTTAGACCGTGGTACAATTTACCTGCTTATACCTCTCGGTCCCCTTTCGAGCGTATCGGTACAAGATACCTCGCTTCAGTGCGAACTCTACCTCACAATCGGGTAAGTTCCGCACTGACTTGTCTTTTGCACACCCGCGTATTTATTAAGGCTAGAATCTTCCTCTTGAAGTCTCCTTAATTCGCCAGGTAGCAAATTATCTATGGGCGAAGTCGAGGGTTTCAACGGTTTCGGCCCTGACCTTCGTCTCATAGACCTAGTCTCTACAGACCCCACGTGTACAGGTGTACACGTCATAGGATTAGGTTGGGGCAATACATACCTACATCCTAAAATAACATCATGCGACAACCCTGACAAGCACGCTGCTTGAATTCGTCCTTTCACATAGGGCGAATTAAGATTGATATAAGCAACTGAAAGGGAATCTCTACTCTTATTTGCAAATTGTACCTCTACAGTCTCACCTGTATAATCAGTAGGTTCAACAAACTTGCTGTCCACCAAAGCTGGATAACTACAGCCGGTGTCGTACAACACAGTAATCTCTACGCCATTTACCGTAGCTGTTGCTGTATTGGACCACTCCAATAGATTACTCTGTTTACTAGTATCTGGGGTTACTACATTTACAGTGGGACGGTATCTTCTACAGTTTTTAAGAATATGGCCGGGTTTGTTGCAGCCATAACACACAACTTCCTCTTTCTTACCAGAGGTTATCTTGTCCATCCCTTGGGACTTACCTTAGCTCCGGGACTGATCACGGCTGGGATTGTCAGCCCCTGGCTTCCACACCATTTTGACCATTCCGCCTGATAGGTGTGAAACCATTACCTCTCCTAAACTCTGGGATGCTGGTTCGATCCCTGCCACTCCAAGTGGTTGGACGAGAGTGTGCAGCTTCATATCGCTCGGCCATTACACTAATATCTTCTAAGGTCGCGAAATCACGCTCCGCCAAAAATACTATTAGGTCTTTACGATATGTGCTGAGGACATGTTCCTTTAGAATTTCTTCCCGTATGCCTTCGTATGAAAGTTCGGCTCCGGACATTTTAATCCACTTATCGAAAAGTACGCGTACACGATTATGAAAATGCGCGTGAGTCTCTGTAGCCTTTTTAGATGACTCCCTGAAAAGTTTACGGAAACTTTCAGCTGTCAGCTCGTAGTGCCGTAGTAATGCTTTCTTGAGAGCTTCATAATCATCTATCTCAGCGGGTGCCAAATTATGATAAACCTCCTTGGCAGCGCCTTGCAAAAATGCCGAAATATTAATAGCCCAATGTTCTTTGGGTATTTGATGTATTAAAGCTAACTTTTCAAACTGGGTTGAAAAGTTGTCAATAATTTCCTCCTTGTCGTTAAACAAGGGCATGGTTATCTGGACGGTACGTCTATCCTCAGTTCTTCTGCTCGAGGGTCCTAACTGTACGTTCAGTTCTTTGCCCCTCCTAGACTCCACTTCGATCCTTAGTCTTTCCATGGCTAACGTATGTTCTCTCTCTTTATTCCTTTCCTCGGCCTTCAATTTCTCACTCTCGGCTTGCAGTCTAGCTAACTCAAGTTCTTTTTCTCTTTCCTTCTCTCTTTCGGCTTCTTGCTGTTCTCTGTACTCTTTGAGACTACGCTCTACAAACTCAGCTAATTGGGTCCCTTCATAACCTAGATCTTCGGATTCAAGAGCTTTGAATTCTCGCGCAAGTTGCCGTAAAGTTGCCATTCTTGTCTGTCTTGTTGCTAACTCATCTAGATTAGTATCACTAACCTGTTTTCTGCCTTCAAGAAAACAACTTCCTTATAAATATCAACGAATATTCTAAGTCAAGTCTTACCTACAGACTTACTTAAAAATTACGCAAGTAATTTAAACGGCTTTAAGGCAGTACCAAACTATAAATTCCCCCTAAATTCGTATCGTCTGCAACACATGTGCAAATTACCCTGGAAATACTTCCTCAATGATCTCTTCTCGCAAGAGTACTAAGGCAAAATATTTATGGGTTACTTAGATACGGACAACCAACCACGCTTTAGCAATTTCAGGTACGGAATCTTAATTTCTTACAATGTCATGCAACATTTAAGAAATTCACAGATCATGCATAATTTCAAACATATAATAATAGGTGTTGACTCAATTCACACTCGTGGCTTCTTATTTTTAAAAAATACAAATCTATCAATGATACTGTGTTGTATTTCTTTCAATATATGCTCAGATCTGCTTTTTTCCACTGTTCAGCAATCCCGGAACGAGGCCCCCACTTATGTGACAGATTGGCGGCGTGCAAAACACACCAACCTCTTTCACTACGGTTCGTTGATAGGGAATGACCTCCGCGGTATGATTTACCCAGTGTGGATAGATAGAAAGAAGAATGCAGATCACTGAACAAGTATATTGAAGAAATGAACACGACGAGCCCCCTTTCAATGAACAAATATAAAATTTAATCAGTTTATCAACAGAATTTAAAATGAAAAGAAATCAATGACTTAGTTACAAAAGAAAGAAAAATGGTACTAACAAGTACTCAAATAAAAAAGACAATACAAATTTCTTTAAATGTAAAATTACTTTCAACGTTAAATTGCTATCCCCATTGCCAATGAGATGTGACCTTTGAGTGCAACGATGAGACTTCATCACCTAATTTATGCTGACATCAAGACTTCCGTTCGTCCCTGCTCTGTCGATCTTTGTCTAGCTTTTTCGTCTTGGACTCTTGTCAATCGAACTCTGACTTAACAATCGTCTCTGGACTTAGATTTCTGCGTAGAATTTGTTCTCGTCCTGTGATTGTTCAGGGATTTCTCATGTGAATCCAGGAAAGCTGTTTCCTTCAATAAATAAAATGTCTCGCAATAGACAATAGGTCACATTCCCAAGTATATCTATATTTTACATTAATTCGTCTCAGAAAACAAAAGGCATAAATTCTGCAGCATGAACGTTACCTAACTCTGTTTACATAGTCAGTCCATGCTTGTCCTGACCTTAATTCGGGTCACGCTAGGGATGGTCAATTAAATTCAACTTAGCCGTATGAAACCGTATGTAACCCCCACTCGACTGCTGACTCTACCAATCTAGCAGTCTTAAGTTACATATGCTTAGACCCTCAGATCTAACTATTCTAAAATAGTTTACTCGACCAATTAGATATTACAAACTAGCATATAGATATACACTTAAGCGATCAATTAAATATTACAAACTAGTATACGGTATACATGTAATGTTAGGTCATACTCATTCTAAACAGAGTTCATCCATAAAACTATGAAATATTACCCATCATTCCTTAAACTTAATTCATTTAAATTCCTAATCACTCCTATGTTTTCAAGATTCAACTACATGCAATCTTTTCAACTAATCTAATGAAATTTTAATTACATTCAATCTTATCAATTCTCCAAATGAATTGATAATTAGAAAATCAAAGAATAAAATGTCATGACTAGCATTTCACTAAAATCCTGCAAAATGAAATCATACATACATACATCATAACAAAAATACATTTAAAATAGATCAACAAATGAAATAACATATTAAAATCGGGAAACTAATATTGCGTGCCTTTTGCCGTTTCTTTATTCGTTTCCACGAATCTCACGTATAGTCTGTCTCCTAACTGAGACAACTATCTCGCCCCTTACTCAATAATGAAGAGGTACTTTTTACGAATTCAAAATGAAGAGTTTGCCTACTTGCTGAGACAAAACTCTCGCTTCACTGCCAAATCACGAGATAACGTCTCACACGATCCCGGAATCATTTAACTTCCCTTGCGAAAGATTAAAGATTGCTGAATTTTTTAAAGTAAAACCTTTAATTTCTTACAGAGTTACGCCCATAAATCCATATTAACCAATCGGAATAGACTGTTTCCTAAACCTGTTCGTAGAATGTTTGGATTGACAAGAGAACTAAACAACTAATCATGCCGTAATTAATCATTACTTTGAACTATCATCTATAGCCAGCTGCTGCCTTTAACCCTGCCGATTTTGGGGAAAAGTCTTATGTCATTTTCTTGTACAATAGCATCTGACTCGGTCATGTTACGTCGGCTAGAACGAAATCCCTTTGACGTTCAGAGATGAAATGAAAATAATCATCTAACTATCTTTAGCCCTTTCCACTTTAATTAAGTTGACTTTGATACAATTCCTTTAACCAAAGCTTCTAAGAGTTTTCAAAATTCGACACATCTCATAGGCCCCCCTTTAAGAGTAAAATCTGGGATTTTGCTCATCGAATTTTGAAGTTACAGTTTAATTTAATGTTTACATGTTCTGAAGTGACCCCTTCACCTCAGACTCAAGTAATCGACTCATGCAATCTGCACCCACATTTGAGTTTCCACGAATGTAACGTAGCTGGACTTGATATTGTTGTAGAAACAATGACCACCTCATTAAACGCCCATTAGTCAGTTTAGCCTGTGCAAGATACGCTAAAGAAGTTGATGATCGGTTTCTAGAATAAACTTTCGCCCATACAGATAACGCTGAAATTTATGAATCCCAAAGACAATCGCTAGGCATTCCTTCTCAGTGACTAAATAATTACGCTCAGCGGTATTAAGTTTCCTACTCGCGTATGCAACAGGAAATAAGTCCCCGTCATGTTCTTGCAGTAAAACTGCACCAAAACCCCTGTCAGAAGCGTCTGTACGTAACACAAAGTCCTTTGTCACGTCTGGTAGCTTAACAATGGCGTCTGACGTCAGTCTATCTTTCATCTTTTCCTCCAGTAGCTTCATTCTAAACTCCTCCAAATCCTTCACACCTGGTTTCTCCGGCAGAATGTCTTCGTAATCGTGAAGTATCTCCTCCACCTCGCCACGTTGGTTTGACGTTAACATTACGTCATGGACGACGTCTACGTAAGTTTCCTTCCCTGTCAACGGACAACTAGGAAGTACTTCCGCCACTCCTTCGTTGTCGTCGAGTTCTTCCGTCACAACTGTAGCAACCACGAACTCAGTAGGTGACTCTCTTTCTCGGTAGCGTTTAAGTAGGTTAACGTGGTACAGCTTCTCTTTATCGCCCACCCTGATGCGATAATTCTGTCCACCCTTCTTCTCCGTTACAACGAACGGTCCTCTCCAAGACACTTGGAGTTTGTTATGTTCTAATGGCAACAACAACAACACCTTGTCGCCTACCTCAAACTTACGTTCTTTCGCTTTCTTGTTGTAGTACTTGGCCTGACATCCCCTTGCATCACAGAGATTTTTCTGGGCCAAGTTACAAACTTCCTCCAGTTTATTACGGAGGTCAACAACGTACTGATATGTTGTTCTTACCTCTTCGGATGCTTTCTTATCCGTCCACAACTGCTTCAATACAGCCATGGGTCCTCTCACTGTCCTCCCATAAACTAGCTCGAACGGCGAAAATCCAAGACTAGCTTGGGGTACTTCGCAGTACGCAAAAAGTATTGCGGGACAGTATCGATTCCAATCCCTAGGTCGATTCTCGCATAACTTTTTTAGAGCTTGTTTCAATGTCCCATTGAAACGCTCCACTAGACCGTTACACTGTAGGTGATAAGGGGTAGTAGTCGGGTGCCTGATAGAAAGTAACCGGTTTACTTCCTCCATCACCTGGCTAACAAACTGCGTCCCTTGGTCAGTTAATATTTCGTCTGGTACACCAATTCTAGACCAGACCCCTAACAACGCTTCAGCTACCGTAACTGAATCGATGTTCCTTAAAGTAACGGCCTCCGGGTATCGGGTAGCATAATCGACAATCGTTAGCACATAACGATTGCCACTTTCCGCTGCGGGTTTTATCGGACCTATCAAATCCTTAGCCACCCGTGAGAAAGGTTCATCAATCAGAGGGGTAGTTCCTAGCGGCACTGGGCGATGTGAGGTCTTAGGTGCCACTCGCTGACATCTGTCACACGACAGACAAAACCTCCTTACATCACCATACACACCTGGCCAATAGAACTCCCTAACCAACCTATCTCGCGTCTTAGCCACACCCATGTGACTACCTAGTAAACCTTCATGTGCAAGCCTAAGTACTTCATCCCGCTTAGACCGTGGTACAATTTACCTGCTTATACCTCTCGGTCCCCTTTCGAGCGTATCGGTACAAGATACCTCGCTTCAGTGCGAACTCTACCTCACAATCGGGTAAGTTCCGCACTGACTTGTCTTTTGCACACCCGCGTATTTATTAAGGCTAGAATCTTCCTCTTGAAGTCTCCTTAATTCGCCAGGTAGCAAATTATCTATGGGCGAAGTCGAGGGTTTCAACGGTTTCGGCCCTGACCTTCGTCTCATAGACCTAGTCTCTACAGACCCCACGTGTACAGGTGTACACGTCATAGGATTAGGTTGGGGCAATACATACCTACATCCTAAAATAACATCATGCGACAACCCTGACAAGCACGCTGCTTGAATTCGTCCTTTCACATAGGGCGAATTAAGATTGATATAAGCAACTGAAAGGGAATCTCTACTCTTATTTGCAAATTGTACCTCTACAGTCTCACCTGTATAATCAGTAGGTTCAACAAACTTGCTGTCCACCAAAGCTGGATAACTACAGCCGGTGTCGTACAACACAGTAATCTCTACGCCATTTACCGTAGCTGTTGCTGTATTGGACCACTCCAATAGATTACTCTGTTTACTAGTATCTGGGGTTACTACATTTACAGTGGGACGGTATCTTCTACAGTTTTTAAGAATATGGCCGGGTTTGTTGCAGCCATAACACACAACTTCCTCTTTCTTACCAGAGGTTATCTTGTCCATCCCTTGGGACTTACCTTAGCCCCGGGACTGATCACGGCTGGGATTGTCAGCCCCTGGCTTCCACACCATTTTGACCATTCCGCCTGATAGGTGTGAAACCATTACCTCTCCTAAACTCTGGGATGCTGGTTCGATCCCTGCCACTCCAAGTGGTTGGACGAGAGTGTGCAGCTTCATATCGCTCGGCCATTACACTAATATCTTCTAAGGTCGCGAAATCACGCTCCGCCAAAAATACTATTAGGTCTTTACGATATGTGCTGAGGACATGTTCCTTTAGAATTTCTTCCCGTATGCCTTCGTATGAAAGTTCGGCTCCGGACATTTTAATCCACTTATCGAAAAGTACGCGTACACGATTATGAAAATGCGCGTGAGTCTCTGTAGCCTTTTTAGATGACTCCCTGAAAAGTTTACGGAAACTTTCAGCTGTCAGCTCGTAGTGCCGTAGTAATGCTTTCTTGAGAGCTTCATAATCATCTATCTCAGCGGGTGCCAAATTATGATAAACCTCCTTGGCAGCGCCTTGCAAAAATGCCGAAATATTAATAGCCCACTGTTCTTTGGGTATTTGATGTATTAAAGCTAACTTTTCAAACTGGGTTAAAAGTTGTCAATAATTTCCTCCTTGTCGTTAAACAAGGGCATGGTTATCTGGACGGTACGTCTATCCTCAGTTCTTCTGCTCGAGGGTCCTAACTGTACGTTCAGTTCTTTGCCCCTCCTAGACTCCACTTCGATCCTTAGTCTTTCCATGGCTAACGTATGTTCTCTCTCTTTATTCCTTTCCTCGGCCTTCAATTTCTCACTCTCGGCTTGCAGTCTAGCTAACTCAAGTTCTTTTTCTCTTTCCTTCTCTCTTTCGGCTTCTTGCTGTTCTCTGTACTCTTTGAGACTACGCTCTACAAACTCAGCTAATTGGGTCCCTTCATAACCTAGATCTTCGGATTCAAGAGCTTTGAATTCTCGCGCAAGTTGCCGTAAAGTTGCCATTCTTGTCTGTCTTGTTGCTAACTCATCTAGATTAGTATCACTAACCTGTTTTCTGCCTTCAAGAAAACAACTTCCTTATAAATATCAACGAATATTCTAAGTCAAGTCTTACCTACAGACTTACTTAAAAATTACGCAAGTAATTTAAACGGCTTTAAGGCAGTACCAAACTATAAATTCCCCCTAAATTCGTATCGTCTGCAACACATGTGCAAATTACCCTGGAAATACTTCCTCAATGATCTCTTCTCGCAAGAGTACTAAGGCAAAATATTTATGGGTTACTTAGATACGGACAACCAACCACGCTTTAGCAATTTCAGGTACGGAATCTTAATTTCTTACAATGTCATGCAACATTTAAGAAATTCACAGATCATGCATAATTTCAAACATATAATAATAGGTGTTGACTCAATTCACACTCGTGGCTTCTTATTTTTAAAAAATACAAATCTATCAATGATACTGTGTTGTATTTCTTTCAATATATGCTCAGATCTGCTTTTTTCCACTGTTCAGCAATCCCGGAACGAGGCCCCCACTTATGTGACAGATTGGCGGCGTGCAAAACACACCAACCTCTTTCACTACGGTTCGTTGATAGGGAATGACCTCCGCGGTATGATTTACCCAGTGTGGATAGATAGAAAGAAGAATGCAGATCACTGAACAAGTATATTGAAGAAATGAACACGACGAGCCCCCTTTCAATGAACAAATATAAAATTTAATCAGTTTATCAACAGAATTTAAAATGAAAAGAAATCAATGACTTAGTTACAAAAGAAAGAAAAATGGTACTAACAAGTACTCAAATAAAAAAGACAATACAAATTTCTTTAAATGTAAAATTACTTTCAACGTTAAATTGCTATCCCCATTGCCAATGAGATGTGACCTTTGAGTGCAACGATGAGACTTCATCACCTAATTTATGCTGACATCAAGACTTCCGTTCGTCCCTGCTCTGTCGATCTTTGTCTAGCTTTTTCGTCTTGGACTCTTGTCAATCGAACTCTGACTTAACAATCGTCTCTGGACTTAGATTTCTGCGTAGAATTTGTTCTCGTCCTGTGATTGTTCGGGGATTTCTCATGTGAATCCAGGAAAGCTGTTTCCTTCAATAAATAAAAATGTCTCGCAATAGACAATAGGTCACATTCCCAAGTATATCTATATTTTACATTAATTCGGCTCAGAAAACAAAAGGCATAAATTCTGCAGCATGAACGTTACCTAACTCTGTTTACATAGTCAGTCCATGCTTGTCCTGACCTTAATTCGGGTCACGCTAGGGATGGTCAATTAAATTCAACTTAGCCGTATGAAACCGTATGTAACCCCCACTCGACTGTTGACTCTACCAATCTAGCAGTCTTAAGTTATATATGCTTAGACCCTCAGATCTAAATATTCTAAAATAGTTTACTCGACCAATTAGATATTACAAACTAGCATATAGATATACACTTAAGCGATCAATTAAATATTACAAACTAGTATACGGTATACATGTAATGTTAGGTCATACTCATTCTAAACAGAGTTCATCCATAAAACTATGAAATATTACCCATCATTCCTTAAACTTAATTCATTTAAATTCCTAATCACTCCTATGTTTTCAAGATTCAACTACATGCAATCTTTTCAACTAATCTAATGAAATTTTAATTACATTCAATCTTATCAATTCTCCAAATGAATTGATAATTAGAAAATCAAAGAATAAAATGTCATGACTAGCATTTCACTAAAATCCTGCAAAATGAAATCATACATACATACATCATAACAAAAATACATTTAAAATAGATCAACAAATGAAATAACATATTAAAATCGGGAAACTAATATTGCGTGCCTTTTGCCGTTTCTTTTTTCGTTTCCACGAATCTCACGTATAGTCTGTCTCCTAACTGAGACAACTATCTCGCCCCTTACTCAATAATGAAGACGTACTTTTTACGAATTCAAAATGAAGAGCTTGCCTTCTTGCTGAGACAAAACTCTCGCTTCACTGCCAAATCACGAGATAACGTCTCACACGATCCCGGAATCATTTAACTTCCCTTGCGAAAGATTAAAGATTGCTGAATTTCCCTAAAGTAAAACCTTTGATTTCTTACAGAGTTACGCCCATAAATCCATATTAACCAATCGGAATAGACTGTTTCCTAAATTTGTTCGTAGAATGTTTGGATTGACAAGAAAACTAAACAACTAATCATGCCGTAATTAATCATTACTTTGAACTATCATCTATAGCCAGCTGCTGCCTTTAACCCTGCCGATTTTGGGGAAAGGTCTTATGTCATTCTCTTGTACCATAGCATCTGACTCGGTCATGTTACGTCGGCTAGAACGAATTCCCTTTGACGTTCAGAGATGAAATGAAAATAATCATCTAACTATCTCTAGCCCTTTCCACTTTAATTAATTTGACTTTGATACAATTCCTTTAACCAAAGCTTCTAAGAGTTTTCAAAATTCGACACATCACACTATCTACAACTTGGGGGGGATATAACACACACACACACACACACACACACACATATATATGTATATATATATATATATATATATATATATATATATATATATATATATATATATATATATATTGGTGTTTTGTCCTAGCGATATCTGTAGGATTATATGAGTTTTCTCCCTTTGTAATTAATGCCAAGTAACCAATGGCGTGGTGCATTGTACATTGGCGGAAAATGGTGGCAGCAACTGACCTAATAAGGATACTTTAGAAATTTAACATCGAATTATGACTATGTACCTCAAGGAAGCAATTACATGTGTACTGTAGTGAAAGGTATTTGTGCAAACACGGAAAAGCACTGGAAAATTGCATATTTATCACTCCATTCAAGTTGTGTACTTACTTCCCTTATCTCGATTATGTAGGAACAGTGTTAAAATCCTGAACCACTTTAGTTTGATTGGATGCGGTGGCTTGAAATTCACAGAAATATCTGCTCGATACACCAGTGGGAAGATAGAGTTTTCACAATGGAACCTTAGCTAGCAAAGATGTGTCCTCTTCCTCCATGCTAAGGTCACAACAAGGGAAAATGTAATGATGTAACTCGTATCCTTGTTTAGAGCGGGCTTTTGGAGCCAATGAAGGAATTTTGATAAAACATATCCAGTTATACAAAATGACTAAATAGTTTGTTATGTACCATGGCCATGCCACCTGCCTCAAAGTCACCGTTACAGTTAGGGAAATGTTATAATGTGACTTTTATCCTTGACGGGATATGACTTTTAAAACACTGAAAATAATTTTAATAGAATTTTTCACATTGCATATCGTATATAAACGGTGTGTCGCATACCCCCTGACCTCAAGATGAAGGTCACATCAAAAGTAGATGAAACACTGACTTCATCCGGAGATAGAATTTTGAACCACTGAGATGTCTTAATTAAACTTTAACCAGCTGTACCTAATGACTAAACATTTTGTCGCTTTTTATAGCCATGTCTCCATCTTCAAGTAAAAATCAACATGATAAGAAATAAAACCACGTTAATTATATTCATGTACGGGCATTACCTTAAAACCAATGGTTTGACAGTGTACTAGTTTAGTATTTTATTAAATGTGTCAAATAGTTAAGGTTTTATTTGTTTCCTTCACTTGTGTAAGAAATCTTTATACAGCCAGTTGCTTTTACTCACTACGCGTAACATTACTAATCCAAACTTAAAGTTCATTTACAAAAATGAACGCATTCACTACATTTAGGTCTCTTGAATGACGATTACCTTTGTAATGAAATGTGTAGAATATCACATAGCAATTTTGCGAAAGTATTTTTAAAATGAGATTTGAAGTTTCTTTGTTCACTGTGCGAAATGGAGGAAAATATTTGCACATTTCAATGCACATTTCAATAATAATAATAATAATAATAATAATAATAATAATAATAATAATAATAATAATAATAATAATAATAATAATAATGTCACACACACGTACGCACGCACACACACATACACACATGAAATATTAACGACGTCATAGCCTTGGGACTTTAGCATATTTCATAACTACCGTATTTTGTAACGAATCAGTGGGGAGATGTGATCTCGGCACCAGGACATAAAATGGAATCCTATTTGATGAAATGGCTGCGATTTTTATAACAGCCATCTTGTGTTTAAACTTTCGATTTCTAATGAACGATAACAAGACGCCCTTGGCGAAACGAGTGGTAGCCAATAAACTATAATCCAATACCGACACGTGGGTCAGACCTGGTAAATGGAAATTATCTCTTAAAGGCCATTTAAACTGTGCTCGCAGGTCTGCCAGAGTAATTCCAGTTAATCCTTGGATTAGTACAGACCTGACACTTCTAATGCACGTCTGGGCGTATACACTCAAAACCATTGGCGCTTGGTACGAAGATTCACAAAAGGTGTTCTTAAAATCTATTAGATTTCATTTTATTATCGAACATATATAGTTAATCACTAGAGTAACGTTGTTATCAGATTCACTTGTTCGTTGTTTGATACAAGTAATATCTTGAAAAAAATTATAACTCCAATCTGATAGTCGAAACCATAGGTGTTCTGTCCAAAGAAACCTAAGTAGAGTTCTTGGACGCGGGGTTAGACCGCGCCTCGTCACTGGAAAAATGCAGAAAATCTTATGAGTGATTGTCAATCGCTTTTCCTTATTACTGTTTTCCATTTTGAGAAATATTTTAAAAGAAAAAAGATATAAAAAAAATATTTTAAAAATTCGAAACTACGAACATATGTGATTTGCACACTTATTGAATAAAAACAGTAATTCTTATGAGCAATTTATCACATTTACTGTCTCTGAAACTATCTATTAAGATGCTCACTGGACCATGTGACGCTATAATCTACTAGCCGTGAATTTCCTAATTTCTATAGATAAATTTAAGACGAAAATTACACTTTTTAGTACAAAAAGGTTTAAAATTATTATACAATATGTATCATCTATTATAATGACAGGTTTACAATCTAAGTCTGAAAATATAAGTGGAATACTTTCATAACCAGACTGGTGGAAATGATTAAGTGTAATTACAATGTCTTTATAACGATTTCTTTCTATGATTTAATATCCAATATAAAGGGCTCTTCTCCGTGTGACTCATTACTAGTTTGATATACTACTTGCAGGTGAATACTGGAGACCCGTATCTTATTTACCTGGGCCATGCATAACATTCACCTAAGTTTGTATACAAAGATCTGTCATTGCTTAATCAGCAGATAGATCAGGGTCTAAAAGTATTTTTCAACACGGTCAAATATGAGTGTCACTCCAGTCTTCTAAAGTTTAAAAGAAAAAATTTCAATATAATAAGAGGACAGCAAACCCTGACAACCTGAGCGCTCAATTATTTTAAGCGGACGCGCCATTTTCGATCTCAGAAAAATAATTTATAGTAGTAAAAGGCACACACAAAGAATCCTGCATATATCAATCAATTTTTTTCTAGTCAATATGGAATAATTTTTAGCATGGTATTAAAGGCGGCATAATATGAAATGTATTTCTAAATGAGAACCAAATAACAATCGTACCAATAATACCTTGCATAACGTTACGGACAGTAACTTGTAAAGATGGAGTCGATTGGCATTCTTGTTACGTTATCTGCTAAAATTTATACTTATAGCTGAAATTTACATTCGTTTACCTGCCAAAAAAAACTGGACTCAACAGGTCATAATTTGCCGTTATTATTTTAATAAGGTAACATGCACACAACGAGCTTGTTCAGAAATCTGTCCACTGTGCGCATGACATAGCTTCTTGACTATCAAAAAAGCAAAATATCTTACAGTCAGCTCTGTCCCAACCAATAACGCATTTGATTGTATGTTGAGAAATGCATACACCAACAACCTACATCATTTCACTCACTCATTCAGTTTATTCGTATTAACGGTGGACACTAGGCAAGAATCTACATTTGTTTGAATTGATGGGAAAATGTTTTGATTGCATTTTGATTTGAAATGAGAGATTGATGTGAAAAGACTGGCTTTCAGATTATTTTTTTAATAAAAAGACAAGAATTGAAAAGATAGTAATCTTCCACGACAATTTTAGAATCATGTACATGTCATGCTTTGAAAGAGGATGTTTATCATTCGGCGCATCTTCGCTAGCCAAAGGTCATCGATCTACTTTGTTCCACATCGATGAGACTTGTCTAGCAAACACGCTTCTGACGTAAATCGTGTTTGACGAAATGGAAAACGTATATAGTCGTAAGTTGTGATGTGAATAGTAAGTACCGAGTCAAAATTGCTTGCTTCAGTGGAAAAAATTGCATATTTTAGTATAGTTAGATAAAAGATTTCATTCAAGTGGACAGCTAAAAAAATTAAGTCACCTACAAATCACGTGACTCTCCTTGACAAACGGCCGAACTCTTCAGTCAAGTGTCTACAGCAAGCTCGATCCCGATCATTTTGCGACCGTCTCTAGACGGTATACTGTCCGAGCGGCGGAATCGAATTCTGCCAAAATCGTTCTATGGCTGTCCCTACATGCCTCAGTCCAAGTGGTTGAATCAAAATCTGCCTAAATTATTTTGGGACTGCCCTTAAACACCACACGGTCCACGTAGTTAAAACAAGTTCTACCCAAAGCGAGTGCTGTCAAATAAATGACAATAATCTAATCACTGGAATGATGGAGGACATAATTCACGGAATGAAGAAGTTGAAATTGAATTATATAATTTATATCGAGCATATCTGATGCCACATGTACACGATGCTGTAAAAAAGAGTCTAGCATATATAAGTCTTCAATCTTCAATTACAGTACTTTCTTTGCATGTATCCTTGGTTGAACAATAAGTGAATTAATTCGTTTTATTTCCTCTCTTGGAAGCGTCAACATAGATATGAAGGACACACGGTATTAATGATATGGACAAAATGGGAATCAGCCTGGAAATGGGAAAAAAAATACAGATTATATGAGTTTGGATGGCCAGGATTGGTTGATAATGTAGGTTATATTTTAGAAAAAAGAATCTTTTGAGAGCTTATCCTAGTTGTAAGAGAAATTATACAGACATTGTTTCATTGATGGAATTTCAGTCCTCTAACAGTCTTGAGTTTGAAACGCTCATTTCTATAATTAGCACCACATATCCTTTCCTCTACACAGAAGCGGACATCCAGGTTTCATCTATACTGGTAAATATAGGTTTGATAACAGGCACTCAGAAAGTTTAGGTTATTTAATTTTTAATACCATGGTGTTTGCATAGGTTTACTATGGCAACTGAATTATTACCGTTATTCCTGAAAGCGTGAATCTCTTTTGCAGTTTAAATGTAAATGTAATTGGTTCGTTCGCTTAGGAAGTTCTTTGCATCTCTCTCTCTCTCTCTCTCTCTCTCTCTCTCTCTCTCTCTCTCTCTCTCTCTCTCTCTCTCTCTCTCTCTCTCTCTCTCTCTCTCTCTCTCTCTCTCTCTCTCTCCACTAATTAGGACAGCGGTAATATAAAATTAATATGGAAAGTGGATCCACAACCTAGACATGAAACAGATTTAAAAATCGTATGAAATAATAAATATTTGTATGTGGAATGGAATAAGAAGTTGGTTTTGGACTCTATTTAAACTAAAATGTCGCAAACTTGTTTTCCCGACATGTACTGAAATTATCATTCAGTTTTCAGAATATGCATAATTATTATACTTTATTTTAAAGCATAGAATAATTTAAGACGATGGGAAAATTAGATGCTTGGTCATATCGATATGCATAGATACATATCCCTCCTTTTCTGCAGATCGTAATTCCTCAAGCTATCTCGTAATGTTATGCAGTCGGTGCTATTATGATGGCAAAACACGTATACAGAATCTAAGGCTGCTTCAGTTGTTTTTGTTTAAAATGTATAGCATTTTGTAAATCTTAATATTTTGAACTTTAAGATTCTCCCTAATTAAACATGCCACCCTCTCAAAACTGTGCATGCCGCCTACAAGCTGCTGCACTTGAATCTCCATTCTTATCCTCTTTGGTAAATCAAAGACATGCGCCATTCATCTCTGTCAAATTAAAATAGTATTTCACTGTTTGATGCTGGAAACATTGAGATCACTGCCGCCACTGCACTCCGATTCCTATCCCGTGCCGATTACGTTGCTCATTAACCGGGGCATGTGCTAGTACCCACGTCGCCGAGCCCAATAGGCGTAAGTTCATTCTTTAGTCTTAAGCCCATCAACAGTAGTTAAGGCTGACAAAGTCAGGCAGCCCACGATTTATGGTCAATAATTTGTGAGGCTGGTTCGAGAAGCAACAGACGAACGCTTATGCATCTCTCTCTCTCTCTCTCTCTCTCTCTCTCTCTCTCTCTCTCTCTCTCTCTCTCTCTCTCTCTCTCTCTCTCTCTCTCTCTCTCTCTCTCTCTCTCTCTCTCTCTCTCAGTTGCAAACTGAATACCGTATTGCGGAAATTTGTATGTTTGAGACATTTGCAAAAATCTACAATATATATATATATATATATATATATATATATATATATATATATATATATATATATATATATATATATATATATTTATATATATTTATATATATATATATATTTAGATATATATATATATATATATATATATATATATATATATATATATATATATATATATATATATATATATATATATATATATATATATATATATATATAGCTAAGTTCACGTTCCATCTTGTGAGGACTCGTTTTACAAGTCACTCACAGTCGTCTTGAGTCTTGATATCCTACAAGAAAGAAAGAAAGAAGAAAAAAACAGCAATAAACCCCTTTTTCAGATTGAAATAAGAAATATTGAAATATTGAATTTATCTGATTTTTGCTAACTTTAAATTCTCTCCCTAATTGTAAAATTTACATAATCAGAATTTACTTTAAGAAAGGATAATCATTTTAGTCTTAATTTAAATGTGGCACTGGTAAATATATTCTATAAATATATTGTTTTATTAGCCTCATAAAAACAAAGAATTGAGTACCCGTCTTGCTTCAAAGGACTTACAAGATTTAGTTTTCGGTGACCTTGGACTGGACGCTCGGTGAAACAGTTGTATTGTACAGCCATTTAAAGGATTTGAACTAATATGCTAGTTATTTTATGCAATAGACATATTTAGCAACTTACCTAGTATTGACCGCTATAATCATGCCATGCTGCATATCAGGTCATATGTGTATGCATTTGTAGACGAATGTGGAAGATCGCTTAACTATTGATTTGCGTTTCATGAGGAGACTTCACACTGTGGGTGGGTGTGCGCGTGTGTGTGTTTCTGTACCAAAGTCGTCACTTTTATATTTTGTCCCTTGTGAGCAGTAGCTGGAGTGTGGGTAAAGCATGAGAACATGTTTAACTTTCGCAAATGAGTCATACGAAAGCGTTAATATGAAATCATTCTTCTAGCTATTATGCTAATCATTGCACTTGTGTTTATGGTGCATTTAATTTTATACACACACACACACACACACACACACACACACATTATACAACTCTTCCGATCTTTAGTTGGAATAATACTGCATAAATAATATTCTGTACGAAAAGAAAACTTTACTTGAATTCATTGACTGTAACACATAAAGTCTTTATTCTTGTTGCAGCTCAGAAAGAGGGAAAAACAATCTTGATTAATCCAAGTTTTAATTGTTTCGCAAATGACAGTCAAATACTAAATCATTTAGACTGATTACATCATATGGGTTCACGTAGAGGGATAGCCGTCTTATTATTTTTCAGACAAACTATTTATCTTATATTCATCTCAGTCGCTTAGGCGTGATAAATGTAAAAATTATGACTCAACGAAGCTGATGATACATTCAAAAATATGGGAATGTTCCAGTTAATGCGCGTTTTTATATTCACTAATTTGGAAACAACGCAGATATCGTATTGTATGATATCGTATTATGTCAAGAAAATAGCCCACCTTATTTATTTATTTAATTTTTTTTTAAATTTAAGTTATTTAACCTTACTAATGGAGATTATCCCATACGTGATTAAACACGTTAAAGCTGTTGGTATATTTGATAATGCGCACAAAACATCTTCCTGCCATCTTTGCGAGACATATAGTCTGATTTTAGGTTTCCTGTTCTATGTTCTTCTCTATTTATGTGAATAAATCGTGACATCAGACCAGTCTGTACATGTTCCAGAGTTGCATTTTGACGTTGTCATTCGCCAGGACACGATAATCAGGTTGTTACTTCAATAACTGGTTGTTCTGTTTTAAGTTGTACGACCTAAATTTATACATCTCGAATCTTTACCCACAGACAAATCGTCTCCAATGCACAAGATGCAGCCCGTCAAAGATTTTCAGATAGACCACTTAAATAACAAACAGTATGTAAATCAAACGAAAATCTTAACTTTTTTCTCAGGCAATTGCTCTTCTTTCATGCTTTTGCTTTCTGTTGATTGTCTTAACTCTGTCCATCATTTACAAAGGTTCTGATTTTATCTGTGGGAGACTCATAAACAACACTTGTTTCCTCCAGGTAAAATAGCGCAATTTTTGTATTAAAAAATCGCTTAATTTTTTTTCTATTTTATTAAAGGCGCTGTCTAGCCATTACTGCACGTTAGTACCCATCAATCCTCAATCATAACTCCATTTAAGAGTCTCTCTCTCTCTCTCTCTCTCTCTCTCTCTCTCTCTCTCTCTCTCTCTCTCTCTCTCTCTCTCTCTCTCTCTCTCTCTCTCGTATGCTTGAATGGATAAACGTGTTCTATAATATTTTGTCTAACAAAGATGGATTTGTTTTACTTTTTACTTTCTTCTCAATATAAAATAATACCTTTGATTCAACTTATAAAATATGTGTTAATTCTGAAAAAAGAGAAAATAGATTGTTTCAATTTAAACTATATTCAAATAAATATAAACCATGAAACGATCCCTTAATTTTTGTGTGGGTCAAAATTAAACTTTGCACATTCGTTTTTTAAGTAATACAGCTTTGTGGCGTCTATGTTAAATTGTAGAGTGTCGTATTTACTCCACATCAGTTATGCCTGTCTGATTACAGAGTCGCTTAAGAGTTTTTGACGCCTTGTTTTCAATAATTTACTATTAACACCTTGCCACCTTTTAAGGAAGGTTATATGATATCGTCGCCTTTCAATGTGAGGTGTTAGTTTGAGTCAGTGGGAATTTCAATACTAGACTTTCGGTGGATCTCGGCGATATCCGACACCGGTCGCAGTGTCCTTGACGATATCCGACACCTGCCGTCGATATCCGATTCCATTGTGCAGCTGGATAAACACGCAGCATTTTGTCGCCATTTCGACTGGTTAGGGCACGTGTTTTTGGAGTTTCATTTTCTGGCAAGATTAATAATAACGGGCTAACAATAGGACTGCTGTTATAAATATAAATAAGTGGTGAGACATAATTGATAATTTGCAGAAGAAAGTGAAAGAAATATCAACCGTTTAGCAACGTTATGTGAGTCCATCCCATTGCTTTACTGACCAAACCAACAATATTTGTGCTACGGACAACAACACTGACAATAAATGTGAACAGCAAATTCAATTGTTTTTGTTATACTTCATGCGCGACGCTTACACCAAGACCCAAACAGAACAAAGAGTTAAGTGTAAACATTATATTAGCTTTAAGGAAAAATATATTGCTTCAACAAAACGAAAATATTGTACAAAAAAGATCATAACCTCCACCCCCCGCAAAAAAATTAAGCACTGATTATGTCTCAGAAAAAGCATTACATAACGTAAAGTTTAGAGGACCAATGTCAGCAAGAATCTCCTAAGGATATGTTAAAAGACACGTTTTTGCAATTTGACTTTTTGATACTTTGAACTCTATAGTTATTTATATTTCTGATAATTTAAATCTTGTTTTCTTTTCATATCCAAGTTGTTGAAAATCTTGATTTTTACCAAAAAAAATATGTCATAAACTAGTGTACATTTGATTTAATGCAAGACATGATTCATGTTGCCCTGAATGAATTACTGTTTCGGTTAATTGTAGACATCTCTCTCTCTCTCTCTCTCTCTCTCTCTCTCTCTCTCTCTCTCTCTCTCTCTCTCTCTCTCTCTCTCTCTCTCTCTCTCTCTCTCTCTCTCTCTCTCTCTCTCTCAAATATAGTCATAATGAGTACATCCAGAAATTCCAATTCCAGAGCTCGCTAAATCTTTACTTCTCCAAATATCACTAGACAAGTTAGACCATGAATATGAATGAAGCTGATTAATTTGGAGCGGAGTGCAGCCAACACCAAATCTTAGAGAAATTTCCTAATGATATTGAACCATAGTTGATGCAGACAATTACCAGGAATATCGACAATTAGAAACAGAATTAGACTTAACGATCTTATTATTTGGCCATCGCGAACGGTTATATATTCTACTTGAGAATGCAAAGAATTCTCATCAAATGCTATCGTATTTAGTTGCCAAATAGTTCATAAATAAAATTAAATTCAAATATATTTACACATTTGAATGTCAAAGTTCCTCTATAGTCTTACATAGATTCCTTTATACTCTACTATCCTATGGAAATGGAGGTCTGTTATTGACCAGAACCTATGAATTGATAATTATTTCGAGAATGATTAATCTTTTAGACTATTATATATGCAGTTTGCACTAGTTAAGATATTATTGAACAGATATATATATATATATATATATATATATATATATATATATATATATATATATATATATATATATATATATATATATATCATTAAACTTAATAGCTGACTACTGTTTTCTCAACCCACCAACCTCCACAAAAAAGTAATAATAATTCAGAGGGTGCTTGCTTTACATTGAAAATCAGTAATTAAATTAAGATTGGTGCATGACAATTGTCTTTATATTCTTGATGTTATTGTTTTAATTTATAAAATACAGGAATATTTCTGGACAAGTATATTATTCTTTATATGTGACGGAATATATTATGGTTTTTATGATCCAGTTAATGTTTGATTTTAATTTTTAATGTGCTCGACTCCGAAAGGTGCATGTTCCGAATCAACAGGGTGTCTTTACGCGAAAAACTAACACAGAAAAAAAAAGACGTGTAGTATAGGTATTTTTTCATTTTGATCTGCAATCTTGACTACCTCTTCCTCATCTTGCAGGCCGAATATTTTTATGTTTGTTTTTATTTTGATTTTGCAAGATACGCAGAGCACAAAAAATATGAAGAAAAAACCCAAGTGTTATCTTTATAATATATGATATTACGCATAAACTCTTCCTTACATTGTTTCGTTCATTAAAATACTTTATGTTGAGATTCATTTGACTGGAGATGTTTCATTCTGGCGTGACTTTGGTGTATAACATATCCAGTGCCGGATTTAATACAACTGAGGCCCTGTGCTAGTTAAGTTACGAGGCCCCTTACTTGGGCCCTGAAAGAGGTAAGTAGGGTAGGCCTACACAGGTATTCAGGCATATATACTCAGGAAATTTGGCAACTAAAATAGCTACAGACTTTTGAAAAATTTATCGTAATTTTTTTTTTACCAAGAAGATGCCCCACCTCCCCTGGCCAACAGAGGATATAGCACGCCTAAGTACAATGGTAAATCCTGCAGTTTCTTTTATTTAGAAAATGTTAAACGCATAAAAAATGGTCAAAAATTAATTGGCCTTGTCATTCTGCAAAACAAAATGGAGATAATGTTTCCAACTTTAATAATCACCGTTGCACTCTACCTTTTCCCAACTTTTACAGATTTCTCATGAAATGAAAGATGTCAATGTGCATTTAATCTTTATATCAAGCAAATATATGGTCCTATAGCAATAACTAAATCCAGTGGTAACAAAAATAATATAGGAATAGATCATATAGCTAATTTCATTTGCCGGCTTACATTATCTCCCGTCCCAATTCGTCGTACCTAGGTGTGGCCTTGAGCCAGTGCAAGGTTTGATGGTGAACCATTTTACCTAAGGCAAATAAATGTACCTGGAAAGGGAATACTTATTTTTCTTGCTTGTCGCAGGTGTCCGAGATATGACATATTACAGGGGCAGTAAATTTTATGATCTTATAAAAGTCAGATGCCGCTCGGAAATCAAAGTGAAGCGCAGGTTTTTGTTGGGTTTTTTTTCTGTTGATTGTCCGACGTCAGGACTTGAAAAAAAAACTCTACAAGCGGAAACACGAAATGCAAAACATTAAATAACAACCTTCAGTCACGTCATACGTGTTCTCTGTGTGCCGCTATTTCTTATATATAATACACAAACTGATATATCTCCTTTGACATATATTATCAAAGATCCTCAGCTAATTCGTTTAGCACATTACTTTACCATAGGAAACAGTCAGTTTTTACCAGAGTATGTGTGTATGTGTGTGCAAGTGTAATCAACTGAGTACAAAAAATGACGATGCATGTATGTATGTATGTATGTATGTATGTATGTATGTATGTATGTATGTATGTATGTATGTATGTATGTATGTGAAAAAATTGTTTTTTTTCATTTCAAACCCACTAGAGTTTCTCTCTCTCTCTCTCTCTCTCTCTCTCTCTCTCTCTCTCTCTCTCTCTCTCTCTCTCTCTCTCTCTCTCTCTCTCTCTCATACACACACATACACACACATCCTTTGGTCGATTTGAATTAATTTTTACCATCATTCATAAAGTCCAGATATATCGTGGGATGCCACAAACGAAAATCATCTACATTCGTCATTTCATAGATATTAACCCGTATCTTGCTACGATGGTCCCGAATTTGGACATTTTCATATTTAATTAATTAATTAATTAATTAATTAATTATAATAATAACAATAATAATAATAATAATAATAATAATAATAATAATAATAATAATAATAATAATAATAATAATAATAATGTTTTTAGAACATTATAGTATGTTTAAAAACAACAAAACATTACACACTTCACGGTATGTGTACCACGTAACATAGGAATTTACTGTATAATATCAACATGGTTTGCAACTTTATATCATTGATAAACACTGTAGATAAATCCCATGGAAAGTGCACACGTACCTACATTCTTGTAGGTATCTTGGTGTAATTTATATTTCAAGGTTTTTTTTCCAGCTCAATTTCCTTTCTCTCTCGCTCCACATTTATGCGTAGTTTGTCCGTTATGTATGAGAGGGGAGGGGGTACATAAAGCAGAAAGGATTGTGATCATAATGCGTACCATATTAAATTCATTTAGAAAACGGGGATCGTTAACACATTTTGTTGTGATTTTTATATGTAACTAATGATTACTGTGTGGAAATTCATTTTCTTCATAGTTATTTTCATACGTAACTATTGAATAATTTATGGAAATTATTGATCTAGAATCAACTAAAGACGGTTCCTAAAATGTCTGTTTATGCGTATTATTGCGTCATGGGTGGATCACAATTTGATATACCATTAGTATTGGTATATCAAATTGCTTTATACCAACACCATGAATGCTTGCTTATATATATATATATATATATATATATATATATATATATATATATATATATATATATATATATTACAACAATACTTAGTGTACTCACTAGAATTTGAGAAAGAAAGAGTCTCATGACATTTTTGATGATATATTCTTTATCACAAAATATTCATAAGTCTCCAGCTTTCACAACTTAGACATGTCAACAAAGAAAACATAACCTAGTCATGAAACGTCTCCAAATATCTATAATTAAAATCTAGAAATCCATTTTCTTGAAAGAAAATATAAATGGGACATGGAGAGACCTAACATGTTCTCACATCAAAAAAGCATTAATTATAAACATTTTTAGATAAGCTTGGTGTTTGATGTAGTTTACGCCGTGCATGCATATGATAAAATCGAGGCCAAGACCCGGTCGTTAATATAATTCAGTCGAGTCAGGTACATAATACGAAATATAATATTTTGGCGGATTCAACGTCACTCAGTGTCATATACAGCCGATAACATGGATTGTATTCCAAGCCGACAATATTTGTCGGGATTGTCTTCGAATGGGTGCGGATGTTTGTATTAAAACTAAAATAATTAAAGTGCATTGCTTTTTGTTATAAATTTATAATGTTCATGATACTGTTTTGTCCAATTTTTGTATTATCTGTTTAGCAATAGTATCAGCAACATTTAACATATGATCGTTGGTGGTATAGTTGTCTTTAGTCTTCTTCATTTACTTCTTATTATTCTTCTTCTTGTATCCCTTCAGAGTAATAATAGAAACTAAATTGGAGATGTAATTTTAATTCTTATTCTACTATGAATACTGCTTTATGCGTTTCATAGACTGGAACAAATCTGTTTTGACAATGAATGCAAACCGTGGGATGAAACCACGTTTTTTTTTGTAAATAATTAGCACAGTAAACATAAATACAGATAATGCTTTTCTAAGTTTTCCGATCACTAGAATCTGGAAACTCGCCTGATAATGTAGGTACACATGACTTTTGCTGTCACCCACAACTAGTACTATACCAAGGGACATATTATAGGTCTTAGGGGCTGACTATTTAATTTTCTAGGAAGGAAAGATGGGACAGGGTTGGGCGAGCTGGGATTGTGTAGAAAGCAACAAAATCCCGGCTCAAAAATAGCTTCAAATTTGAGTAGAAAAATAGCAATGATATATATATATATATATATATATATATATATATATATATATATATATATATATATATATATATATATATATATATATATATATATATATATATATATATATAATTGAAAACAAAAATCATTATCTGTAGTTAAAAGAAAACAAAATATACTGACTGAAAAATAAACAGTCCGAGCACAATCACCCTCCATGAAAATTTGAATGGTCCATCTCTTGGTTACTTCACGTGTTGAAGACAGTGCTTTGCAAGGCGAGCCTCCACATTCAAAGGGATACAAGGCATATGGATGATAAGTTACCAGAAGAAAGATAATTTATTGACGAGGAATTACAGAGCAGTTGAAAGTTTGGTAGTTATTCGTTACACTTGGTACAATAGGGGCATGGGCATGGATAGAGACGTATATATGTTCTCCAATACGTGCAAAGATCTTATTATTTTCCATCTAAGGTAATCGGATTCCTTCCGGATTTTCCGATTTGATCCATTCCAATGACTATCCAATGCCAGCGACTCATCCGTAAAATTACATTTCTTACGTCGATATAACAAAATGTACATACAATATATGTATGTATGTATGTATGTATGTATGTATGTATGTATGTATGTATGTATGTATGTATGTATGTATGTATGTATGTATGTATGTATGTATGTATGTATGTATGTATGTATGTATGTATGTATGTATGTATGCATGTAAGAGACTTACTAATAAAGCCAGGAGCGGCGGTGGATCAGTTTGTAGCGTGTCGAACTCATTACCAAAAAGGTGATGGTCCGAATCTTACCATTGTATCATTCTGGGTCTGCTACCTTATCGCATCCTTGGATAAGGCACGTTGTTCCAGTTTCCTGAGTAGTGGATGACCGATTACCTCCTTGTTTGACTGTGCCATAAAACATCCAAACCAAACCAAACCAAATCCAGCATCTTTAAATTTATATATCTAGTTGTTTGTTTTAACAATGTATCTGTCATTAATCATAACATATCAAAATCAACAATGGTAGCAACATAATAAAAATAATAATAATAATAATAATAATAATAATAATAATAATAATAATGAAGAAGAGAAAAAAAGAAAAGAGGTGGCTGAGTCATAAAGACAAATATAATCTTGACCATTTAGTAAATTTATGCATTATTTAAAGGAGTAGAAAAATGGAACGATGAAGGTAATCGATCCTCTTCTGGCAAAACAGTTATTTTAAAATAAAAATGACCATGCAAGATATAATTGTCTTGAAGTATTGGAAATTCCACCTTTCCGAGGCGGCTCTTTGTCGGAATAACAAGTATTAACAGGTGACGAGATACGCATTAACCACTAATGCAGGGTAAATATTCGTCCTTTGTCTGCGCAGCTTTGTTCAGTTTCATTTGATCGTCCCAACAAAGTTTCTATATTCCATCCTTACCCCTTATCCGAAAGGTATGGTAACGGATGATAGTATACCCGACAATTAGGTCCTGCCAAATGAACATCCCCGCGGCTACTGCGTACCAGAAACAATATCTAGGTCAGGATTTGTTTCACGAAATCACTTTTTTAGGTTTGGGAAATATCTTAAAGAATTTAAACATTTAATTGAGAAAATTTTAAAAAGCATTTAAATATTTCTCCTTCCTTTTCTTTTACAAATATAAATATCGCCTAAGATATTAAAAATATCATTATAAGGGTTAATTCATACCACTGGATTCGTTTCTTCCAAAAATTGAATGTTAAATTCACTTTTACTTTTACGAATCTGCGACACTGTAACAGTTTTAAATTTGAGGTGACTTTTATATAACCAATATTATTCATGGAGTTCATTGCAAGGTTGTTCTGATTTTTGTAAAAGTATTATTGGATTCAAAATTTAAATGTACTGTGATAGATTAAGTAATACCTCATTCATCGTTAACTTGTTTCTAAATTGTGTGTTGTGTTACCTTTGTGTATGTAGAATGGTGTCAGGAATTTTATTACGAAATGGGGGAGGGAGCTGGAACTTTATTACAAAATGGGATGTGTTTATCTTTTATATCAAGATAATATTTTAACTAATAGAATGTGTCTAATAAGTTGTTGTTTTCTACAAGTTAGAACCAAGATATTTTTTAAGCTATTTTGTTTTTGGAGGCCGAAACTTTTGTGATAAAATCACAAACCCCAACCACAAAAATAATGAAACGAGCGGTTCTTAAAGGTGCTGTCAAACCTGCGTATAACGAGAACCTTGGGGACCGGCTACGTACAGTAAGTAGCAGATGTATACTTAATGATTTAAAAACGAGTACACCTAGTACTCTTTCTGTAAATACACCTAGGGTCACTATTTTAGGAGGACGCGACAGCTTGTTTGACGGCGACTGGTATTCTGGTGGTTATTATTGGGTAATACCATTACGGGGTCTAGTGCAATACCTTATATTTATGACCACCGGCGTATTTCTTCCCCTCTTCGAAAAGAATAACATCTAATCTAATAAATGGAGCTGTAACCCCCAATTACTATGCTAAAGAAAACAAAGCCCGGGGAGTGTTTGTCGGGACAGGAAAACTGATGCGTGTATTGATTTTAACACCTGCCAGGAAAACCTTTATTCAGGCAAATTCGTTGTAATTTGTTTCGATAATTTTATTGCCAGTTTTAGGGATGTTGCATTTAAATTGGACAGTAACATAAAAACGAGGTTACCAAGTTCAAAATAATCTTTGTTTTTCTTGTATCATGATTTACATGATTAAAGAAATGACGAATAAAAATGGAGAAATTAAATTTATAGAACAAAATAAAAGAAAGTACTAAAAGACAACCAAAACATGCAGAAGAAAATCTATTGGTTTCCTTCACATAAATATGAAATCGTTTTAAACTAAACTTTACTTATTAGAAGAGGAACACTCGAGAGGTCTTTTTAATAGCTTGAAAACGCTGACAGGAATAAATAGGTCCCAACAGGTTTTACTTACTGATGTTAAAATTTAGGCAGTCATTTATAAAGTCTGTTGCATTTTCAACGCCAAAACAACTAGAACATAATGCTTCACTTGTTTGACTAGTTATAATAATGTTGCATTTCTGTCGAGTTTTCTCACTTTTGCTGCTTTTTCAATATCGTGTCTTGTACGTCTCTTGAATTCCCAGAAAGATTCATGGCAGTCAGATGGAACTGAATTGCAACATTTAGTTGTGTCTGGATAGCAAGATCAACTCAAGGGTGCTATAAAGTGCCAGTTCTTACTAAGATATTAAGTATATAAACCCCAAAGTATAGACTGATAAAGATAGATAGGGACCATATTATTTACTAATTTATCAAACGCTGAAAGTTTTAAAAATTTCCTTCTTGATGTCAAGGATGCACGGTCTATTTCTTAAAGAAGTAAATTTCTATCGACGTATATGGACAAGCTAATTATGATTCTAGCTACCTGAAGCTGAATCTTCTCGAATCTTACAAAATCATATTCGGATATATTTACCCATACTTTTCACGTGTATTCAATAGCTTGCGGAATTAGCAATTTGGATTAAATTCTTTATATGTTCCTTCAATTTGCAGTTAGATCCAATCGTGAACCAAGTCGAATGTGGCAAGTCAGTATTGATATGTCTGCAAATTAGAAGTGATATTATTGTTATGTAAGAGACTAGAACACAGAAATTCTCATGGGGTCAAGCGTGATCAATCATTAAGAAGATCCTGATCCATCATTACGAAGATCAAAAGTGAAGCTGAAAGAATCTTTTCAATGTCTATCACAGAATTGTTTCTATAGATAGGAGATGCGTCATCTGGAAATGGCTTGTGAGCGCAATAAACTTAAAATAAGCCAATAATAGTAATGGATCCAAACTGAATCTTTTGGAACGCTGGCATAATAGATTTAGGGTCTGGATCCACAATATTAACACAAGCACGCTGTTGTAAAGATAGTCAGTAAACAATCTTAGGAAATGTCCTTTAATAAAAATAAGCCTAGATTTTATGAATTAGTCCTTTGTTCCAACTTCTTTCATATGTTTCTGAAATTTCAGAAACTTTTAGCATTTTATATACTTATACTTAAGAAAATTACCAATTTAAATTACTGAAATATGGTAAAATGTCCATGGATGAAATAAGATTGACACTTATACGTGTATTACAAAGCAAACGATTAAAACATGCATAAAACAATTTGTAAACTCTTCCCAGAAAACTATTTGCAGAGACACTTGTGTACAATTTGATGGTTCCTACTTGATTCCTTTTCTTAGTATAGGGATGGCGGGTGCGATTTTCCTTTGGGACAGGAATTTGTCTGAATATAGAGATTGTGAACATATTATATACAGCTGGAGTTAGATTTCATCGGCTATACACGTGTTTAGCATTTTGTTGGCTATATGACCAGGTCCATTGTTGTTTCTTTTCTGTATGCAAAGAAGTATGATATTTCAATGTTTTCCAGAACTACAACATATAATTGAAAAAGAGAGCGAATTTGAATTTCAAGAAACGATCAAATGGATTATAAAAACGAGGCATGATAAACATGTATTACAACGTATACCTTCAAGTGCCTTTGTCATAGGTCTTTATTACTAGTTGCGAAAATAGCATCTCACTCCAATAGGTCGATACTATGGTTGGATCTCTCGTAAGTCCCTTTTCCTTGATTTACTGTGATGTGTTATGACCATTAAGCCCGTATCATGTTTATAGCCAAATTCTTAATGATTATATCTTTATTTGTCCTATCATAAATAACGTCTCTTTTCCAGAATGCTGTATGTGATATTGCCTAATGTCTTCCACGGAATCGCTGGGGAATCTGATATATACATCGCCCGCCGAGTTGACATTAATATCGAAATTCTGAAGTTGTTAGCCTGTCTGAAGTCCAACAAATGGAATGATTGTTACAGGCCAGGCGGGACGATATATCACCTTATCCACAAGCCGCAGTTGTCGTAAAAGTAATTAATATGCATATAAATGTTAGAATTGGGAGATAGCTCAACATACCGGCAACCAAGAAGCCAGACTTTGTATAAATACGCGTGGAAGTCTCTAATATAAAGAAAGTACATAGTGTTTTTTTTGTGTAATCTAAACCATCTCGTGAAGGAAATTAGTAACTTAACATCCTAATTTAATCCTATTTCCGTTTTCAAAGACTAAACATGTCCGTGACACAGATTGGTATACATCGTCATCATTATTTGTTACCGTGACACGGATTAGTACAAAACGTCATCGTTATTTGTTACCGTGACACAGATTACTACATATCATCATTAGTTGTTACATCGTCGTCATTATTTGCTACGTTGACATAGATTAGTATACATCATGATCATCATTTTGTTACGCGACACAGATTAGTATACATCGTCATAATTTTTTTTTTACCGTGACACAGGTTAATATACATTGTCATTATTATTTGTTAATGTGACAGATTAGTATTCATCAACATTACTTGTTACTGTGAAACATATTAGTATATATCATCATTTATTACTCTGACACATAAAGTATACATCATCATCATTATTTGTTACCGTGACACAGATTAGTAAACATCGGCATCATGATTTGTTATCTTACCTTCTTTCAGATATCTCAA
This sequence comes from Potamilus streckersoni, assembly GCA_016746295.1. Classification (NCBI taxonomy): domain Eukaryota; kingdom Metazoa; phylum Mollusca; class Bivalvia; order Unionida; family Unionidae; genus Potamilus; species Potamilus streckersoni. The sequence goes on along the minus strand of JAEAOA010001885.1, from coordinate 4,957,995 downwards.
AAATCGCATTTTCGTACATAATCGTACACATTGCTGTAGCAGTGGTCTAATTTTTGTTACGTGTAGCAGGCCTAAATAAAGGTTAATTTTTCTTTTTTAAATATATTTTTATTTGGGAAAAGGCACCATAATACGTTTTGCCGGATGGTGGCAGATTTTCTTATGTTACTGTATCTTGACTGTTATCTTGGAAACGTACTTGGCGGTGCGCACACACATAAACACACACACACACATGTAGACAAGGCAGATATCTGGTGAATGTTGTTATAAACTCAAATGAGTTTACTGATTGTCACTGGGTCGAAATACTGGATAATCATTTCATTTTGTTATTATAGGAATACATATGTGAAACTTTTGTTAAGATCAAGTCATTTCTGAGTTTAGTAATCATATCTCCCACACACCCCCACACCCCAAAATTAAACGCTCAATGCAACTTAGAGTTTTCATTTCATATTAAGTGCCTTACGATGAAACGGCAATTTTATTTTTTCTGATAACTGACTCTTTTACCCTACTTCAAGTAAAATTTGGTGAATATTATCTGCTCAAATACAAAATCATATATGGAAACATACGGTGTTCCTGACAATGGGAATAACTGACCAGCTAATGCATGGGCTCAGCGTTTTGTGGATGACAATACGAAAGACGTCGTTAAGAACTGACCGATATCAGGCCCTCCTTGATAAGAACTGGAACACAGAATTAAACGTCCGCAAGCTATTATCAGAATGGTGTTAAGTAAGAGTGGATGAGATTTATGCTCCCATTCCGGAATGTCAATCTGCTATTAAATTACAAACCTAGAACCAATAAATCAACAGCATAAGCAGTCCTAACCAGGCAGAATTTCAAGAGATGGCTTCGGCAGCAACTTCCTCAAATTGTCGATTTAGCTTTGCGTAAACAGACCAAGAACATTGGGAACTTTAAGAAATCTAAAATCCCTTTCCTCGACAGCAGATATATTGGAGCACGACACCTTACAAAAGCGGTGTTCAAAAACAAAACAAGTAAAGCAAAGAAAATAAACCAAAGAGTAATCAGTGAGACATCATGCAAATCTCACTAACCAACAATCACGCTGTAACGTTCAGCGTCAACATTAATGTTTCATTTTGCTATAAAAAAAAAATGGAGAATTATCCGTACGTGAATACCTAAGATTGGGGAATTGCCATATATTTGAAGACACCGTCTAGACTGGAGTGACAACCAATTAAATAATGCAATATTTCTAGGGACAAAGGTACCAGAGGATAGATTGCAAAGTATGAACGTAATTATGCATTTTTCTAAGTAATTAGGCATTATATGATTTGAGTGGAAGTCTAAACAACGATTAAAGTCTCACTTTTGTAGCTCAAGACTCCATTGGCTATCACCACCTACGAGTAATTTTCTTTGATGTACATTTCGATACCTTCAAATGTATATATGGATACCTTTTAGTGCACATTTGGATAAATTTTGCACACTTGACTACCTTTTAGTATACATTTGGATACCTGTAGTTCACATTTGGATATCTTTTAGCATACATTTGGCTATCATTTAGTGTAAATTTAGATAAGTATATTTATAAATGTAATCCATTTCATTTGATTTTTACAAGCAATTGTTTAAATTATTGATTAAACTACAATGTATTTATTTACCTAACAATTCATTTGAAGAATTAAATGTTTATAAATGACTCATGTTAATAATAATAATAATAATAATAATAATAATAATAATAATAATAATAATAATAATAATAATAATAATAATAATAATAGTGTAGGTACTGGTGATGTTGCCATTTCAGTATATGTAACATATTTTAACATGAGTAATTTATAAACATTTAATTCTTCAAATGAATTGTTAGGTACATAAATACATTGTAGTTTAATCAATAATTTAAACAATTGCTTGTAAAAATCAAATGAAATGGATTACAGTTATAAATATACTTATCTAAATTTACACTAAATGATAGCCAAATGTATGCTAAAAGATATCCAAATGTGAACTACAGGTATCCAAATGTATACTAAAAGGTAGTCAAGTGTGCAAAATTTATCCAAATGTGCACTAAAAGGTATCCATATATACATTTGAAGGTATCGAAATGTACATCAAAGAAAATTACTCGTAGGTGGTGATAGCCAATGGAGTCTTGGGCTACAAAAGTGAGACTTTAATCGTTGTTTAGACTTCCACTCAAATCATTTTAGAATTATGTTTTATCCTTCCAGGACTACAGTTGAAATAAAATTGTATGAAATTTCAGTGAGCCAGCGAAGTTCTAGTCTCGGATCAACCAAACTAGGTATGCCAGAAAGTTTGCCAATAGCTCCCCTGGTCAGTGTTTCTTTCCTGGTATTCTTCCATCAAATATACTGACCACCTTTGTAGGCTAGGAATAATGGTGTTAAGCCAAATAACAACATATTTGATTATCATAAATAAATGTATCATCACTGCTATTATCACGTCTCTTAATAAAAAAGAGACTCCAAATAAACAAATAAAGACAATGATCATGACGATTATCGATAAAACAGACTTACGTATACGCGAATTTCTCGAATTTGTTTGTAGACGTCATTTTGTTTGCAAAGTCTTATCGTTCAACGACGTATTTGTTACTCTAAATTATTGTACCAATTAAATCTGACACGTTTGTAAGTGAATGACGGGTGACTTAGAAATAATTGTCTACCGGAATCTTTGAGCAGAATCATAAACTTATCTATGTCCTATTTGTTTCCAAATATGACGGCTAGATAATGTCCTTGCGGAGTCATATAACTATCCGATCCATATCGGCTCCTGGCAGGCAATGGTACCGGATGATTTCAGATTACGTCACTGATGTCAGGTGGTAAACTACACATGCATGGTTACAGTTTTAACCAACCGGACCATTCTCAGTTACCGGCGATAATGGTTGTCTAGTTATTTTCTAAGTCTATAATATGTGTGTGTGTGTGTGTGTGTGTGTGTGTGTGTGAGAGAGAGAGAGAGAGAGAGAGAGAGAGAGAGAGAGAGAGAGAGAGAGAGAGAGAGAGAGAGAGAGAGAGAGAGAGAGAGAGAGAGAGAGAGAGAGAGAGAGCAAATTATTGACCAGGCAATGAATGCATTTTCTAATGCAAGGCATTTGGAAAGATATCTTAAGTGGGGCTACCCCTTCGGCGACAAGGGTATAACCACCAAAGTAGCAACGGTTCTGAAGCCTTCAGGATGTGTCCACCATCACTAATTTATCCTTATCAGATATCGAGTAAGATAAACATGTTTGTGACGTTTCGACAACGGTTCAATAACGTGATGTGAATGATTAGACGCGACAGGGCTTCCAGGAGTTAATTAAAGTCATATAACGATGGATATAAGTCTTCTACATAGGAATGACACAGATCAATAGACTTTCGTCAGTTCGAAATGAAATCTATGCATACACCATCATTTCAAATTTGTTTTTTTTTAAATTCATAGAGTTTAATAATACAAAAGTACATTTCACGCAAAACCATAAGGAGTAATTGTAAATGAGACTAAATAGATAATATTTTCTTTCATACCTTGGTAAGTGAAATTCACCATCTTTTTAAACCTCGGGAACAGGTAAAGTATGATGAAAACTTTTTTTATCTTATATTTAGATAGTTAAATAAATAAGAAAGAACAAAAAAACGAAAACGAAAAACGCGAGAGGGAAATTGTTAAGAAAAATGTATCATAAAAAACTAAAATTTTATCAGGAAGGAAAAAGGACATCTTACTGAGCTTTCTTCATCAGTTTCTAGATAAAATGTAAACAACTTCTAAAAGAATAAATGAGATGACTGACTGAATGAGATGACTAAATTTATGAATGGAAGAACGTCTAAATAAATGAATAATGACCGGTGATTTAAGGAAAACACGAATATGTATTATTCCAGCAAAATGCATGAGATAATTAAAAAGGAAGCACAGAGCAACAAGAACAAATGAACGGAGCAGGAAAAAATGAAGGAATAAAAAGATAGGAAAGCCTTGCAAAAGACAAAACCTCCATCACGGCGCGATAAGTGGATATAAAATGTATTGAAATTATTATAGAATATTTCGGAGGCCTTTTCTGGCTCCCGACTTTAACGTTGCCTGAGGGGGTATGGATCGTTAGGCAGGAAATATTTATTTCTAGTTTATATATATATACATACCTAGGTGGTTTACCATCCTTACGTATACTGTTGTACGATTGAACACAGACGACACTCAACGTGGCGACACTGTCCGCCATGATTGATGCTGGCACCATCTTGACTAGTCTGCCCACGTCACAGCACACGTGTTCGTGCCAGTTATGATTGTTAATGACAATTACATTCACATTTTAACGATGCCTTTCATATTACTAATTTCAGTCATAAAAGAATCAAGTGCGTGGTTAAAATACGTGTTTTGCATTAACAAGCGGTGTTTGTATACACTCTAGACCCAATATTTGTAATATTACTATCTTCAGAATAAAAGTAATATATTTTGTATTATCAGTATGCAAGTTATAATTATTTTCCATTTAGCTTCACTATATCAGGAATTTGTTATTATTATTATTAGTAGTATTAGTAGTAGTAGTAGTAATAGTAGTAGTAATAATAGTAGTATAAAATAAAAGAATAAAAGAATAAAAGTAATATATTTTGTATTATCAGTATGCAAGTTATAATTATTTTCCATTTAGCTTCACTATATCAGGAATTTGTTATTATTATTATTAGTAGTAGTAGTAGTAGTAGTAGTAATAGTAGTAGTAGTAGTAGTAGTAGTAGTAGCATTGTTGTTGTTATTGTTGTTTTTGTTGTATAAGTGCTAAGAGTTTACGTCAGAAATATAGTAGTCTACGTATATCTTTCATTCGTCAGTTCTTTCAACGTGCATTCGGTATAAATGTTTTACGCCCATTCGATAAAGTCATTACATTGTAATTACTAACCAACAAGACACATGAATCATCACAGGATAAATTTGTCAACTAAAATTCCCGAGGCAAGACTGAAGGCAACTGACTAGTCGCAACCCAGGACGAATGAGTCTGCACTTAAGAGATAACACCGTAGTTTTGCTTAAAGTAATATATTTTGCAGAACTATGCCGCCAAACGCACTGACAATCACTTTTAAGTTCTTTTGATGAACACAAATTTGTAATTAAGCTAATAGCATTTTTTTCAAAGATTTGGATGAAAGTGTGTTGGAAATCAGGCTCTTCGTAATATAGCTACTGAGAAAATAGACCAGTTAGAGAAAGGCTGATACATTCTGCAGTGCAGTTAATTTATTCTTTTTTTAAAAAAAGAATGTTTCATATATCATATCCCTAAAAGACATGTACATGACAATTTAGATTGTTCATTATCAAAACTATCATAATCGTGAAAATGACTCATTTGTTTTCGAAACATTTCATTTGAAGTTTAATGTTCAATTTAAATTGAGTACAGTCATGCAAATACTGATTGCTGGAGTTAATACATTACAGAAATATACCATGGAAATTACTTATATATGTACCGAACATATTATTATCGCACAGATAAAAAATGAAATGAAAAAACCAAACGGGATATGTGCACGGAGGACAGTGCATTATTAAATAAATGTAATGTGGAAACTGTGCGTATGTATGCGTTCATGTATGTGCATGAGAGCAAACGAGAGAGAGAGAGAGAGAGAGAGAGAGAGAGAGAGAGAGAGAGAGAGAGAGAGAGAGAGAGAGAGAGAGATGGTTAAAAGTAGACACCAAAAGGTATCATCCGGGATATTTTTGTTTATTTCTGGCGCCGTCCTCTAGCCACCTCTATAAATTGCACTATATCTTCATTACTAATGAGATAAAAAACGACTAAAGCCATATGTCACATTGATTCATCTTTAATTTTCTGTAGAAATAAATAACTCATTTAAAACATAATAAAATATTCAGTATTCTATCAACATACATGAAGAATCGTAAATGACAACGCAGACGACATGATATATATCAAAGGCAAGCCCCGGTACCGGTCCAGGTCCTGTCCTTTATGCTCAAACAACTGTGGCAAACTATACTAGTTCCATTCCTTATCAACTATGTATTTTATATTGTTTTTCTTCGCAATGTTTTATGAAGGAGTATCCTTGTATAAGAGATTTTGAAATGTACGCCAAAATCGCTCGTACAATAAAGATCCTAAAATTAAATTTTAAAATCATTTTTACTGACAAACAATGAACAAATTAAAACCAATCTAACTTTCTGTTTTTGTGGCAATTAGTTGAGTTTCTACCATACCATTTTTTTTCTAATTAAAATACCAAATGCGAACAAAAGTGTAGGACAGCAACAAATGTTAATGGTCTATATAAAATCTTCACTTTAAACGCGGAAAATACTTCCCAACATGGTAGTGAATATATATATATATATATATATATATATATATATATATATATATATATATATATATGTGTGTGTGTGTGTGTGTGTGTGTGTGTGTGTGGCTTGGTCCGGACCATATTAAAATCATGCACAAATTGCTCCTATACAGCTGGATTTCAAAGATTGCTTTATTCTAATCTGTAATAGGAATTTATATACGTAATCTTTATTTGGTGCAAAGTAAGCATCCCACAAATGCATATATCTGAACACTGAAAGGAGAATGTCACACTTTGTCATGTGATACTTGTTAATAGATACCTGAAGATATTAGATTTGTATAAATATGTTGTACATATGAAATTCTTAAGATCAAAGAAAGAAGAAATACACAATTTTACAATGTTAAGCATAAACGATAGTTCTCAAAATATATTTTAGAGAACACGTGGTTGGTTGTACTTTAGTTGTATAAAATAGACATACAATCGGGTTTCCTTAAACTAGAATTTAGTCTCCTTTCTTCGAGTACAGTTATCTAAACAACGATCACAATTCCACATAGTCAATGTGAAAGTAGAAAGGTTTCTAAAATGTATGTCATCACTTTCATTTTAGTATAATTAGGATTCGTTTTTTGTTGGTGAAACATCCGGAAGAGTACACCTGTATCTTAATACATACTCTTATCCATATGAAACGAATTTACTACAGAAAACATGCCTTTAAATAGAGATATAAAAAAAACTATGAAAATGTTTGCCCACTGTTTATAAACACTAAACTTAATTAAGATATTTTTATGTAAATAAATGGAATAAAAATGATTGCATTCAAACTTGTCTATAGCAGCTTCCTCTAGGAAGTGAGAAAATTGGCCTCTCAAGAAAGGTGATCGCTTAAATTATACATTATTATTCATAAATGTAGAGATTTTGGAAAGAGATAGCTTGGTAAACTTTCCACCATCAACACAAATGATATTTCAAACTTAATAAAATTAAGAAACCTCGACATTACTTACTAGCTTTATTAATTTATCTCTTTGCAGACAGTTGTCAATCAATGAAAAACTTAATTACAGGACTGGGAAAGGGGGTGTATTTCAGATAGGTGATTGCTTAGTGTTGGTGATTTTTAAGACAAGTTTGACTATATAGATTTGATTATGAAGACAGTTTAAAACGATGGTAATGCCTATCTCATATGCTGGATTGAACACGACCTATAATGCATTCCAGTTAGCCGAGGCTTCTGTTTAATTCAAATCTGTCTAATTTACGATCCTTGTTCAAAAAGCACAAAAGATCTTGGTAAGTTCAATTAGTTTATCGCTTTTCAAAAAGCTTGATACTTTTTCAGAAAAATGCCAAAAATATATTAGAAATTGACAAAATTACCCATTTTGCATATAGAAAGAAGAGGGAAACCAAATGTCTTATAGCAAAATGATAAAAGGTGGTAAAATAAACGTTCTGAGGAATCATACGTCTCACCTGCGTCAGTATGCTTTTCATTCAAATACCTTAAGTGAAATCGCGATTTGAAAAGTGTTATATCTGACCATGGCTACGCAGAGGAGACCAATATATAAGACTTAATACTTTGATAGTTATTCCCGAGAATATTATTAAAATATCCAGGACGTCAACGCTCAACTTAAACATTTAAAGTTAACTAAGTTCAAAACAGAAAAGACTAATCAAATTTCGATTCATCTCTGATGAAGAGATTATTTGTTTGCCCCTCCAAGGTCTAGAACAGAAGAAAATTTTCTCAGGGAAAGGGATACATTTAAACAAAGAAATACTGTTCTAACACTGAGGAAAGGCTTGAGGAAGATCATTAGCAGGAAGAAGAGTAATCCTTGTAGATAGGAGCTTAATGGCTACTTTGATCCCCTTAAAGTCTGTCTTCAACTTTTAAGAACAGCTGTCTCGAAGAAAACAGAGTTCACTTGTCTTTTTCCTTAAGAAGGAATCTTATCTTTATAGTTTCTAGTAAAGATCTCTTGCAATTACAATGTTTTTCCTTGATGAAAACAGTATCACAACACTAGTTTTGCACATTGAAGATACAATTTTTAATAACCTTCATCCGCTCATATTCTCCTGAACATCACAAGTGCGCATACTAGTCGACCATTCAATCTTTCAAGCATGGTCAATCAAGCGCCCGAATGATTTTGAAAATCATAATTGCGTATACTCGTCTATCATCCAATATTGTTAGAAAAAGTCAACAATATTTGTATACAGATTTCATCATCTAGTTCATAAAAGCAAACGCTTGACAATAAGGCATCTTACTTTGTTAAATGATGTAAATTAGCGTTATTATCCAAATGTTACAGCATAAACGTTTACAAGTAACAAACCTTTCTATTAAATTACATTGCATCCTACAGATCTGTTTGATCGATAGATACGTCTTGTAGATCACGGACATTTAGAGATCGAGTAAACATGTGCTTTTGTGCTCAACCAATCGCAAGAACGCTTCTTGGTGGTGTGACTTTTAAAAGGCCCAAAAATAAATCTCCGCTGTTTGGGTTTCTGATTAACATCCAACCTTTTTTTTCTGGAATCAAATGTGTTTGTATCATTTTGAATTTTAAAAGTAATTAAATTTGTTTAATTAAATTGGTTTAATTAACGCGCAATATACATGGTTGCCAATAAATTCAAGATAAAATCGAAAGACCCCATGGTCTGATCGATTGGTCAAGTTACTCTAAACAGAGGTTTTAAAGTTCATTCATATATTTCAGTTTGTATAGTTCCTGAAACGGTATGTCCTAAACAGGTCCCTAATTTGCATAAGTATAAGAGAAGATAAAGTGAAACTCGATGTTCTGCTGAAAATATTTCACAAAGAATAAATGGGAATGTATTTTAGGACAGATATAACCTTACCGGAGCTTGCCTTGCGGCCATTTCATGACCAGAAGAAATATGGTACATAGATACCGGCAGCAACACATGACCTATAAAAAAGGCTCTGGGAGAACAATATAGCTGCTACATTTTAATGGAATTCTATTATACTAAAATTGTACTTCAGTAAGTACTATGTTCATTATCACCTCTGGTTTATATATTCCACGTTTATTTATTCCATACCCTACGACCTAAAGTTTTATCGACGTTGTAATTTCACCAATCTGACAAGGCAATAGACTTTGTCGCCGAAGCTGTATAAAAAAAAATCAATGAAATATATCTCATCGTTGCATATAAATGCATCATTTCTGTATCCCTAATTCAAACAAGTGACGACTTTTTCTTGTGGAAATCCATACGTTATTTCTTTAATATGTTTTACACAATTCAATAGTTCTTTCGAAAATATACCGAATATTTGTGTGGATAAAACATTCATTCATTCATGAATATTTGTTACGTTCTAAACACATGAGTATCCCAGTTTATAGAAAGTTTCAAATTTGCAACATGTGACTTAAAAAGAACACTACCACAACCTAACTGAACTGTTGCTGCTTGAACCTATGTATCATGAATGGGAGAACACAACGAACAACAATGAGTTTTCTTTAAACAATATCATATCAACAACTCTTAGAATGTGTTACTATACACAGTGCTCTCTCTCTCTCTCTCTCTCTCTCTCTCTCTCTCTCTCTCTCTCTCTCTCTCTCTCTCTCTCTCTCTCTCTCTCTCTCTCTCTCTCTCCATTTGATGGAGAACATTTATATTTTCCATTCTTCCATTCCAAGGCTATACAACTGTTGCAAAGTCATTTTTTGTCTGTTTACCCCATATAGCAATTGATGGCAAGGAAGACTGTTTCACAGTATGAACAATTTCTGTATCACTAACTTTTTCACAAACATTTTCATATGCTTTTCCGTCGTTTTCTACCTTAATTTTTTTGCTGTCTTTGCATATCGCATTGTGATGCCGTTCACTATAATGTGAGCAATTTTTCATGGGAGGTTTCCCGATAAAATGGTCCGAAACATATAATTGTGCTTTTGTTAAGCTCCTCTCCCGCCGGATCTGAATCAAGCGTCTGTGTTGCCGTGAGTCAGTTCTGAGCATGCGCACTGCTAGTAGCACCAACAAAATAAGGATGAATCCTCCAGCAATTGGAACCGCAATCACAGCAGCTTTAAACCACAAATCTTTTTCTGGCGGGCCAGGAGCAGGTCTATGTGTATTCTGCTGTCTGTCATTTTCAATAACTTCTGAAAAATCACACGAAAATAATAAACAATAAGCATAAATGTGCATAAGAAAAACATTGTTGCTATATAAATCTGTTACTTCAATGTGGCAGACTATTAACCCATCGAAATCGGCGAAATTCATTGATCCTTTTTGAAGCTTCACGGTTAATAATAGTTTTGAATTTCCGCGTTTCCTTTGCGAATCTGGCAGATGTAATCAAAATCATCTTTTTATATTATAAATGTATAAATATGCATTTCTTTCCGCCGCATTAGATACATGTTTTGTATAAATATTACAGCACTAAACAAAATCATTCAGCATTGCAGATAGGTAACCAATGACAAGAATTCGAACTTAAATATTTCAAATGCTTCAGTTAAGTTTTATGCAGACAGCTGATTTCGAGTTTGCTGATTTTTCCAAGCTAATACAGTCACTATGATACGAGGTTGTCTGTAACGCATTCTATAAAACAACCTTTTTGTACGATCTATGCTCGACAGTAAGTTTGTTACTTTGTCAAAATGAGATAAATTTTGTGAACCTGACTGCGTTAGAAATTTTAATTATGCAAATCAAGGAAAATTAATCGTTGGACCAACATTTCTAATAAATGTTACTTTCCATTACCTAAATCGGATATTATAAACAATATATTACAGTAGTTAGTACATATGATACAAATATTGTAAATTGCCACTAAAACTTATCCGATTTCAAAACAGTTCTAACATCCGAGTGGAATTACTGTTTAAATATTCTTCACAAGATGGAAATGTAAGACGATGTTATCTTTAGTATGGCAGTATAGAAAACAAAAACAAAACAACTTCTAAAACTTTTATTTGATAGAATCATTTATGCTAAAATAATATTGTATTTTGTTCTTATCTTCATTAATTTGTGTCATCTTTATTTAGATAAAGTGTACTTTATTTAAAAAAGAAATCCTATTTAAAAATTGGACAGTAATTTAAAGAGGTAAAAAGAGCTTTCCTCGTGTTACGAAGCTACCGTAGGTAATCTCTTATGATTAGATATGATGTTGCCTACATAATTGTTGTATTCCAAACATTCCGTCTCCTTATTGCCGTGAAACACTAATGTCAACATCGCTTAGGGAAAGCCTTGATTACGAGCAGAAATTATGAGAAATATGCATTCCAGCTATTAAATACATTTGGTATAAATACAACTTAAATCCTCCGGCAGAGAATAACCGCATCATTTTGTCGCCAAATTGTCTAGTCGCTAAGTCTAGGGTCGAATGAGAAATAACACCGGATTGTCGCGGAATTTTCCTCTTGGGAATTATAGTGCGGTAATTAGACGCAAAATTAATCATGACCAGATACTATCAGTTCGTTGGGATCCTAATGAGGTACACAACAATTATATTCTGATCTTTTTGCAACAAGAGCTATCATAGATGGGTACATTGGAAAGGGCTTCGCTCACCAGAATCTGTTCTGTGGGTCTCAAGGAGAGAAACTCGTGTATGAAAACTAAATTTAGGAAAAAGAATGGAATCATGATTTTTTTCAAATGAGGACGTGGATTATTCGAAACCCAACTACTTCAATGTTTCATCAATACAAGCAATACAAATAAAGATAAATATGTGAAGTTGACGGACGAGGGTAAAATCTCTGCAAGGATAAATATGACCCATAAAAGGTGAATGTAAGTCTGACGGAGATATTCCTACCCAAGCATTAGAATATAATGAACGGTTTTTCAGCTCTGCTGGTTACAAGGAACTTCCCGTGTAAAAGCATGAAGTTAATTGTCAAGGGCCTAACTCTATAATACAGATTTTAAGAAAATAATTTCATCAGACACACATACGTTACATGTAAAGTTACAGATTTAAATGTCAAGGATAGTAACTCATCTAAAATGGAGTTGACAAAAGAAAATACTTTTATAAACATCCAAGTGTACGAGACAATGTAGACACAAACAATACTTATGCTGACTATGCTGAATGGTTCATGAACTATGCCTTTTACAAAGATCTGCTGAACTGAAGATTACCAAAAAGCTTTTAATTGCATGTTAAGGTTGTCGAGAGCTAACGTGGCTTGACCGTGTGGACTTATTTTTTGACCGACGGAAAGATGGATAAAAGAAGTGATTACTATCGGACCTCTGCGTCGAGAGATCGAGAGAGAGAGAGAGAGAGAGAGAGAGAGAGAGAGAGAGAGAGAGAGAGAGAGAGAGAGAGAGAGAGAGAGAGAGAGAGAGAGATTATAAAACGGATTAATGGCAGCTGGAGAAGTAACTATATTGGCCGGAAAATTAATTCTCCTCGCGGCGGCAAAAAAAAACGAGAAATAATTAGGACGAAGATTACAAGAAACATAAAAGTCAGAAAGCAAGACGCTTAATTATTTTTCCTTCTCGTCCTTTCTTGTCTTTTTTTATAAAAATTTTGAAATAAGCTACCTTTGCAATAAATTTATATGAAAGCATAAATAACGCTATTGATAGAATCTTGCGTAGTTCTAGTTATAGAGGTATTAGTAACTTAACAGTGAATAACATTTCACAGCGTTGTTGTTGTTGTTATTATTATTATTATTATTATTATTATTATTATTATTATTATTATTATTATTATTATTATTATTATTATTATTATTGATGCTTCTGCTATTATTGTTAATTTTATTGATAAAGGAATTGGTGATGGCGGAAACAGTACAGTATTTAAACAGTATTAGTGTCAGCTATGGATGTTATATAATACTATTCTTTCGAAGTTCATTCTCTTTTGGGGATGTGGGGACAGTACAGTAGGAAGTAAAACATGCTAATTAACATATATAAAGTACATATCCTCCCCCACTATATATATATATATATATATATATATATATATATATATATATATATATATATATATATATATATATATATATATATATATAATCAGCCGTGACCCGTAAAAAATCACCATATCAGGCATGGCATAAAATTTAAACTTTTGGTTTTTATCTATTTTGAAAAGCTCTTTCTTGCCTGAATATAATGTTTTACTTCCTGGTTATAATTGTTTATTCCTTGAAGAAAATGGTTTATTTCACGCAAATTTAATGAAGATCAATAACGAACCAGAGTATAAATGCATGATGTTCGAACGTTAAGACAAAGGACATTCACTTACATGAAGTCAATGTTTTTTTTTTTTTTTACAAAGGCGGTCAAGTTGACGGAATATTTTTGTACATTACTGGAATCAACAAAAATCTGTAAACTCTAGCTTGCTTGGATAATATTAATTTCCTCAAAATAGCATATGGCTTTGACTGGGATGTAATAAAAATTTTCAGCAGTAAAGTTGCATTAATTTTGGTGGAAAACTGAAGTATTTTGACATGATTGTCATAGCTATAATCAAATTATTATTCCTTGGCAATCTTCCAACTAACGATGGAATTAGCGATATACTGAGATATATTAGCGAAAAACTGACGCCTGGTTCCAGAAAAGATAATAAACATTTTGATTTTTTTTTCTGTCAAAAAGTAGAGACTTTCAGTCTCAAGCATTCATTTGATTTGGCTGAACCCGCGTCCATCAATATACCCATCGAATTCTATATTGCCTCTCCTGTACTCATTACAAGACTAAAATAGGATTCATTTTGTACATTAATAACTTTTTGCGGGTTACACAGTTTAGTATATGCAATACCAATTATTGTGTTTTAAAATACGGATTTGTTTCTCCATATTTTACAATCTTACCATCGTAGGTGACGGGCATTCGGATGACTTTGATATTCTTTGCATTATCTTTAAACTTCAGGTTCGTTAAAAGTATGTGCCTTTGTGGTGGTAGTGATGGGGACAGGTTTGGAAGAGAGCGTGATTATTGGGGGGGGGGTGCCACACAAGAACGATACAAAATTATGCTTTAGTCTGTTCACCAAAAATTATAAACATCAAACGAAAACATATTAGGTTTTCTCTCTCTCTCAGAGCAAAATCGTCATATATTTCTTACATTTGTGTGCTGGGTTAAAACAAATATGTTGCGAAAACTGCGAGTTATTAAATGTTTACAGTGATTCCATGATCGTGTTTTCAAAAGCTTCTTTTCCATAACAAATAAAACTTTATCAAAAACATATTCATTTATTTTCGTCTATTCATTTATTTTCGTCTAAATAAATTTGTAGATGAACTACGCGACATAACCATTAAAAACATGGTAAAGTGTCTCTTCACATCTGAACAAGTCGAGTTTTAATGTCTCATTACAGTTTTTTTTTCTTCTACCTTGTCCATGACGTCCATATTTTACAATTAAGGGAACATTAGAGAAAGTCCTATAAATACGTTACCAGCATATAGACTTTGACTTCCGCGGTACACACAATTATTGTGGAATATACAATATACTAATTCTTTCTTTCTTTCTTTTTTCTTTCTTTGTTTATTTATTTATTTATTTATTTATTTATTTATTTATTTATTTATTTACGCTCATTCCGTGGTTTTGACGAACGCCGTGTGTCAGTGCTAAACAAGATGATCTTTGTGTTAGAAATTTTCAAATTGGATTTCCGGTTTCGTAGCGCTAGGCAAATGGTAATTTCTGTCTGAATACAATGCATTCTTTCTTTTGTCAAGAACCTACCTATAATTTCAAGAGTTGGAAGAAGATTCTAACATCTAGGAAGGAGTCTTCTGATGTCTTTTTCTTGAGAAATTCTGACAATTAAAATTTGATGCTTTAAATGCAAGCGCTTGCCTTGTGCCGATACAGCTTCGCTAGCTAAATAAAACAGTGCAAAACTCACTATCATTAAATATTTTGCTCTGTTTGATTATTTAAAAAAATATTAATTAAAGATTTTTCAGTTATCATTGTATTTGTCTTAAACAGCTGATAATTAAACGCAAAAGCATGGGAGAGAACAGCATGATAACTCTCAATAAGAAGCTGTGTAATCGCGAACAATTCTGAGGTTATGCAAGATAGCATTTGGTATATTGTTTTGTTCATCTATGTGCCGTAATTACGAAAACTGTAATGTATAGGAACCTTGATAGATCTGAAAATAACTTACAATCCAATCACATTAACATGTTGCAAAATAAGTAATAAAAGACATAATCTAAAATTTCCCAATCTGTATTATTTTCCATGAATAATTCGCTGTTGAGTCTTTAGTAAGATATTAAGATATTACGCATCACTGTTATTAAAAGGAATCAACAATGGCTACAAGCTCACCTCAACATTTCTAAACAGCAATAGCTACAAGGTGATCTCAACATTTCCAAACAACAAAATGGCTACATGGTGACCTAAATTTTCCCAAACAGCAATGGCTACAATATGACTTCTATAATTTTTGCACAGCAATGGGTACAAGATGACCTCGTCATTTCCATGGCTACAATGTGACTTCTACATTTCCATGCCTACAAGATAACCACTTCATTTCCATGCCTACAAGATAACCACTACATTTCCATGACTACAAGATGACTTTTACATTTTCATGGCTAAAAGAAAATCTCTACATTTCCATGACTACAGGATAACCTCTATATTTCCCAACATAAATGCTTTATTACTCCAGTAAGAAAAGGTACATATGCTGGAATAATATGACATCATGAGTCCATGCATGACCATGATGGTACCCAAAAATTACTTTGAAGTAATTTTTCTCATTTCATAACTTCTTTTAAGAATTTATTCAGTCTCTATTAAACTGCGTCTTTTTTTTTTCAACCAAACATACGGCCTTCCATGTATAACCTATCAAGGCTGAAAAAATTGCGTTAAGCACAAAATCTATTCCAACTGCGTTACTTCTAAAGACACCATTTATATTAAATTATGCTAACAAAGATCTACGAATACAGAATGAAGACTGACAGCTTGCAGCTTACGCAATATAATATAAACTGAAAAGTTTTATGTGTGGTGATTTGTTTAATCGATTAAACGAGGAAACGAATTTGTTTAAACGTAGATGAATGTTGTATTGAGCTTTTTTTTCCGATAACTCACTTTTTTCAGGTGTCAGTAAAATTGATAGATATTTCTGAGGTGTTAGAAGTTGTTATTTCACAGTTCTGTTACACCTTCCTTAGCAACATGATTTTTTGGTCCAAATGTATCTTATTACACGAAAAGATATGTGTTCATCGTCTACGGAATATTAATACACTGCACCGAAAGTCTGGGAAAACTTGTGTGAAATCATCAAACGTGATTGGCTGAAAATTTAACGTGGTGCAGGTATAAAACGCTAAATGAAAACGTAAATGTTATCCAACATCTATTATTAAACACACCAAAACGGCTTTTTCTATTTGACCAATCGGACCCTTTTTAACATGTCATTTGACATGTCATGTCAGGTGTTGCTAACTTTTTATGCGTACTTACTGATCAACCATTTAATTTTCGATTGGGTGCGCGGGAGGGGTTCTGTTTTTTTAGAAACGATATTTTTTATTTTTACTGCATTTGTTTTTTCTTCAATTAATATAATGAATATAATAATTTCATTTTATTAACAAACCAGACTAGGGCTAAATTTCTTAAATAAGATGGGACTTTTTTCCCTCCAATAAAACCTAGCCCCTCTACTCTCTTCAAAGATATCTAAATGTATGGTTCCTTTTATCTTATAAATTGAATGTCCTTCAGGTCATAAAAAACAATGAAATGCTGATATATTAAGTTGACAGCTGTAAGAATTTTAACGCTACGGCACTTGTACACAACAACGAAACGAGCGTCAGCTATCTAATGTTTGATCGACTTTGCTGCAGATGTCATAATTTGCACCCCCAAAAAAAATCCATCCTGAAATTAAGCAAGGCTTATATCAAGATAAGATCTTGTTCACACATTCTATCCACCGCCTGTTTATAAAGCACATTCTATCCACCGCCTATTTATAAAGCACATTTTACCGACCGCCTATTTATAAAGCACATTTTACCGACCGCCTATTTATAAAGCACATTTTACCGACAGCCTATTTATAAAGCACATTTTATCGACAGCCTATTTATAAAGCACATTTTACCGACCGCCTATTTATAAAGCACATTTTACCCACCGCCTATTTATAAAGCACATTTTACAAACGAGTTTAAGCATGGGTCAGCCTTTACCTCATCTACATTACACATCAAATAAATTGGAATGGAAATTTAGAATAATTTAAATTTGAAATTTTCAGCTGAAAATGTTTGCCTGGTAAATAACGAAATCCGTATTCACTATGTAATTGTTGTCGACAAATCTATCATTTGACCAACTTCCTTGCATAGAAATAAAGCGTTCAACCTATATCATGTCTGAAGAATTAGCATCCTTTATTAAGCCACATGGGAAACTACGTTACAATAGTTAATACTTTCAATCGAAAATTTTACCTATTCTAATAGACTCTAAATACTCTGCGTGATCCGTTCTTAAGATATGCCCTTTGTCGAAAACAAATATTTATATTTCATTGGTTCGTAGTATATTTTGTTTCGAATGCATGTTTTATGCAACTAATGTTGTCTTTATGACGCTGAAAATAATTAAATCTCAAGTTTACATCATAATAAATAAAAACATCGAACTTTGGACAAAATACGACAGTCAAAATTTTATTATTTTATGAACCATGCATATAATACCGATTCTTTTATTAATTTCTGGCGGCAGCTGAACAAGAAACTTTTAATAAAAGTTCTTGTCATTGTAATATGTTCGGCACTACTAACTGTAAATCAAGCGCAATGGTATCGCTTGTCATATAACACCGTGGTGATAAGGTAATTATTTGCCAAATTTATTTTCATAAGGTTATCGGGATCAAGCAAAACAGCAGCCGTAAACTAACCCGCTTCAAAAATGCCTCGCGTTTTTTTTTTCCTCTTGCAACACACGACATAAATGTACGGCAAGAAGTTGATGATGCTGGGGCTTAAGGGAGGGTATCTGAGTCTGTATTCAACTGGGCAAACAAAAATCAATTAAGAACTTAATGGTATTTGCTTTTCGAGATATGACCCTTGTGTCTATCCGTACATGCCCATCATTTTGATGTAATAGGATATACTATTGTATCTGTGTAGGACTTATATATTATACTTTGTGATGATGAGTCCTAATCTATCTTTTATGACTGTCGACGTGAAATGTCATTATTTTTACCCTTTCTAATATTTTTTCTTTAAAAAAAAAACCCATTGCACAATCATGAAATAAGAGAACAGAAGGTGCAAACTGATTAGACACGAAATGCACATGCAAATATAAAATTTTCTGCAATGATTCACTTACCTCAACTTTCATACATAAACAGTATGCAAAATTGAAGTAAATTTTTGGTACAAATATTGCTAATATTTTTAAATTATTTTTTTTAAGTATGAGGTACTTACCATACAAAATGATAATAAACTAGTTTTTATTTATTGTTACAAGAACAAAAAAAATAATAAAATTTTGCAGGAAAAATTACAGACAATACAACATTTATAAAGAAATATAAACGTGAGCATATATGAAAAATGATTTCTGCTCATTTAAACGTAAATAATCTTTTTCATACCCCGTCTCTTTCATGGTTACCTTTGAACAAAGGTAATTATTCACCCAGTTGTCGCCAGGGTGGCCAAAGAACGATAATTACCGTGGATACCATTACCCTCCTCCATGTCACGTATGTGTACACACACACACACACACACACACACACACACACACACACACACACACACACACACTACCTAGCTCAGAACGTGGGTATGTACAAGTCAATGCAAAATTATGAAAAACAGTTGGCCATTTGAAAATTAAAGGGGTTACCAAGAAATTTTGACGTGATCGTAAGGTTGCTCTGGGAGGAGAACAAATTCTATGTTTCATCTGGTGGAAAGGTGCATTAAAAATTAATTCAGAGCAATTGTATCTAATAAACTTTCAGAAGTGATGTCCCATTCCAGGAATGTGTCCAAATAGTTTAGTTTATTTTCCCATCTTCACAAAGAGAACGTGCATGTGCAATTGGAGAGAAACAAACGTCATGAACATAACATCAGACACTTCACACTTTTTCCTCCAAGACCACTTTTTATATCAACACTGATATTTAGAAGGCAGTTTTGTCTTTCAGAAATATATTACGATAATGAGTTAGTAACATAATTCTCCTTGGAAACTATACAAAACCGGTCATCCGACAAGACGAAAAGTCTTCAAGCTTCATTCCGATCATTTGCGTGGGGTAGTAGGACTATCTTTGTAACGTCTCAGGCACGCAGACACCCAATTCGCGTAATAATTTAGTCATAGGAAACACCTCTGTATTACATAATCCTCTGTCAGTTGTTTTGTTATTAATTATTATTATTATCCTTTTCTTCCTTTAATGCTGTTACTAAGTTTGATAATCAAATTGCCTTATCAATCGCTTCGGCTCTCAAGTTTTGCAAACGTAAGTACGTTAAACATAGACGTTTACTAATTACGCCTGTTAATTGTTTGTATTCAAAGGAAGGTAACACGCTTGGTCTTCTTTGTTCTCGACTTACATGATTCTTTTAAAACTTGTTCCTCCGCTAACTGAAGCACCGGTATCTATGCACATGCGAAAGAGTCCTGGACTATTACAAAAATAACCAGAAAAAAAACAGACAAAATACACCCCTCCCCCGCCACCAGCACCGAAACTAAAAGAAAAGAACAAGACAAAAAGTAACGTTTACAAACATGAAAACTAAAATGAACACAGAGAGCGGGAGTGTGGGTGGGTGTTTATATTATTTTCAGAACTTAAACGAATTCAAATTAGGACAATAAAATCATATAGTTCATTATTAAATGTTTAATACAGTGAGGACTTCTAACATGACTTTTTAAAATCTTACCATACTGTAAGGCTGCTGTAAACAAAACAAAAAACAAAAAAAACTGTGGTTCGTTATCATGACATTAGTTCCCAATACCCAATCAATCACATGGATTTAGCTGCCCCATGCCCAATCAATTCACAAGGATTATTACTTAAGCTGCTCCATACCCAATCAAATTACAGGTATTATTGCTTAAGCTGCCCCATACCCAATCAATTCACATGGATTATTGCTTTAGCTGCCCCATACCCAATCAAATCACAGAGATTATTGCTTTAGGTTGCCCCATACCCAATCAAATCTTAGAGATTATTGCTTTAGCTGCTCCATACACAATCAAATCATAGAGATTATTGCTTTAGATGCTCCATACCCAATCAACTCTTAGAGATTATTGCTTTAGCTGCTCCATACACAATCAAATTATAGGGATTTTTGCTTTAGCTGCCCCATACCCAATCAAATCATAGGGATTATTACTTAAGCTGCTCCATACGCAATCAAATCATAGGGATCGTATCATTTAAGAACCTATCTTTACCAACAAAACAATAAAAGTTTTAAGAAAATTTTGGGGAAAGGCTGAATAAGACCTCCAAGCAAATGCCGTCTTGCTAGGTATAATTCCGGGCAAATGTTGATCCACCTCAATAGTTGGTGTATAAATTGCTGATGTTGTCGATAAATTGTAAAATTACTATTTGAATACTAAGCTGTGACTATGGACTATTTGCTAGCTGTCCTGACACGCAGACAAGGGCGACGATGGATAGAGTATGATAATAAATCTTATCCACTAAAAAAAAAAAACAACAAACATCCCTGACTGTGCATCACGTGGACCCAAACTTCTGGTCCCATAAGACACTTATTTTCTTCATGTTGTGAATACAAGATATTCTTTGATAAAACCATTTGGCAGTTTGCCACGCCGCATCTGTCATGTTAGTCGTTAGTTAGTCGATAGTTTCGCTTATTTTCACAGTGTCTATGAGCACAACCTTTGCTCTCCACTTGCATTATGCCAATCATATAAGTACATTTCATCACGACCCCTCTCTCTCTCTCTCTCTCTCTCTCTCTCTCTCTCTCTCTCTCTCTCTCTCTCTCTCTCTCTCTCTCTCTCTGTGCGGCAAACAAGAACATTCCGTTAAAAATGATTTATGAAGCTTACAATTTGGTTCATGTATGATGTGTGCGTGCTTGTGTGCGTGTGTATGCAACCCACTGAGGGCTCGAGGTTGCGGAATAATCCAAATGAACTCTCATGCACGTCTTTAGCGGCAACTAATGAAGGTGTGAGCCAATGTGGCTCTAGTTTGTGTGCCAGACTCGCTACCGAAAAGTTGCAGGTTCGAACCCTATATTGGATCAACCCTAGTCATCTAATTAGAGGTGATCGGTATGACCGGTTTAAAGTAGTACTTTTTCCGGTGGTACTTACAATGGTACTTTTTTCAGTGGTACTTACAATGGTATTTTTCAAGATGGTACTTTTTTCAGTGGTACGTACAATGGTACTTTTTCCGGTGGTACTTACCATGGTACTTTTTCACTTTACCAGTACGTCAGTAGTTACCGTCAGTAAAGAGTTAGTGAGAGACCTCTCCTTGCCGACACCACACGATGTCGGCGAATTCCAACTTTTCGATAGGCTAACGATTCTGATCTTAAACCGTAACATAAATATCCAGCGATCAAAATTGGTGTAGGAAAGGTTAGTGGAAACTTGGATTAGGATAATGTGTGTTAATCCCATTGTCTATATATAGCCTACTATATTTTAAAACACAAAAGTATGTATGTATGTATGTATGTATGTATGTATGTATGTATGTATGTATGTATGTATGTATGTATGTATGTATGTATGTATGTATGTATGTATGTATGTATGTATGTATGTATGTATGTATGTATGTATGCATGTATGTATGTACGTACGCATGCATGCATATATATGTATGTATGCATGTATGTATGCATGCATGCATGTTCTTTGATGCTGATCATACTGTCGGTAGTGGTAATAGCGTTAGACGTTGATACATTTTCAACATACGAAGATCGAAACACTCGTACTAAAATACCTGCATGCACAATAGTTGCGCAGACAATAAATTTAGCATTGTCCGCGCTCACATAAACCAAATGGTCTCGTTATCTAAAGAGCACTTTACTGCTTTTCCAGTATCTATTAAACAGGAATTTACATTGCATCTGTATACCTTTTCATGTTTCCGTTTCTAGTGAATTGGGTTTCGTAGGGTGACCTACCCTGACCCGATTTAGCCCGTGTAATCACCTGTATCAACGCATTCCTGAGAGACCTGGTTTTGCCCCGTTTCCAGTTTACCTAAGGACATCGATGATGTGGTTTCAACGAGAAGAGTAAACACAGGGCACTTTCTTAATTATTTGACGTACTCATTTAAAATTGATTTTCGTTTGAACTTCTGTATCAACCCTGATATTTCATCGAAATCCAAGTCAGTGCTCGCTCTTGAACTAACTATACAAAGGGCAGCCGATTATGTCTTCTGGTCTAACTCTGCAGACAAATTTGGTAATTTATAATGAAGGCCACCGATACAAATAATGAGCAATAAATGCTATTATTACAATTTGTTATTTGTTGTAATATGGCGTGTTGTAGGAAAACACCCCTCCCTCCCCAAAAAAACTATAGAGATATCGTAACTGCACGGAATTCTATGATTCTGGCCGATGCAGGCAGGTCATATCTGCTTACTTTTCGCCCAGAGGAAACTAATTATGCAGCGCGAGTATTGTTTACTTCGGAGATGAAGAATAAGTTATTAAAATTGCTTTTGTTTTTCTTCTTTAAGGTGGAAAGAAATGAAATAATGGATAGATTTGTGTATTATATATTTGCGTTCAGAGCATAAATTTGCATAAACTTCAAGTAAGATCTTTTTACAAATATTAACTTCTTTTTTTTAAACCTTACTTTATCTTTTCTTTAATATTGTTTTCATCGTCCAAGTTTATTTCGACTGTACTTATTACGAAGTAGAAGGCTTGAAACAACATTATACACTTTATTCGAAAAGCACTCATTGTGCGGTACAACAGATAAACAAAATACAGACTTCTGAAAGAGAGAGAGAGAGAGAGAGAGAGAGAGAGAGAGAGAGAGAGAGAGAGAGAGAGAGAGAGAGAGAGAGAGAGAGAGAGAGAGAGAGAGAGAGAGAGAGAGAGAGAGAGAGAGAGATGTACCTGCAGGGGTGCTCCTATTTGAAATAAGTAATGTAAAGTCTGGATAAAAGTTGCACATGTCACTTTTACAACAAAATAAGATTTCCTCTGGTCCGTTTGCTACTGCATACTCCGCACCAGTTTGAATAGAACACATCGATTGTTTGTATAAGGGGAGATTATCTAAACATCCGTGCACTGCATCAGTTGTCGGTCCATGTAATGATTTGAGCAGAGAATAGCAGATTCCGGCTTGAGATTTACACATGTAAGCTGACGTCACACAACCAGACTCGTTACACTGGCACCTTATTTCACCTGCAAATTTAAATAAAATAAAACAAACTGATTATATGTTTATGCAAACATTGCGTTAAAGTTGACATACAATGGCACCAAATCCCACGCTCCATCCTTCACTGCACTCAAAACTGGAGAATACCTGACAATCGCGTACAAGCGATATGTCGTGAGCCAAACATTTTATTTCCGAGCTCACAGGGATCATATAGGCGCCTGAACTTAGATCATGCGTAAAGAAAAAACATGCACATACAAAGTGACCTCTCGTTGTTAAAAGCGTTCTAACAAATGGGATTGTAAAATGGAATAAATCTTGTCTCCGATAGATCGTGATAGCGTCCCTGCATTAACCGAAGTTCTAACTTACATGACATAATGTCATTATCGATGAAAAAAAAAAGGACAAGCCATTTAATTTTCGGGAAGGGGGGAGGAAGCGGCGTGGATTTTTATTTTGCTTTCTTATACCTCGAATATATTTTTTTCAACCAATACCATGGATACAGTATGTTCTCTTGTTTCTCTTTAATCAGAGCAACAATATTTTCTCAAGCTATGTGAGGGCCAGAAAACTCCCCCAAGCGCTCCACTGCCCCAAACTCCATCAAATGGTCAAACCTCTTAAATCTCTGCTGTGGTACATTTTACCTTCATTCAATGCATATATAAGTATAATTATCACAAACACAAGTCTTTGCTGAAACAATTTATAGATACTAAGTTTTTTTGTTGACAAATTATCACTGCCCTTAAAAAGCTGAAATTGGCGTCCCCGGACCCCTCCCCCATCCCCCCAAAAAACATGCTAGGGAATTCCTTCTTTTTAGAGAAATCACAGAATATTTACAAGTTAGTTATCACCATCAAAATATTGAACTGGACAACTGTATGTGTGCCTGCCTCTGAGTATTTAAAGAACATAAATTAACAATTAATACAAACATTCGAATCCAAGCAAAGTTGGTGACCTAATTCTGGAACCTAATTTTACGTGTTTCAAGTTTGTTATAAATTTCTTAAGAGTGTTACTTTACTTCCCCATGGATGGAAGAACCACTTTTAAACCTTATGATTGCTAGGAAAACGTGTAGAAGATTAAGTCTGGCTTTAAAGATAAACTTATCATATTTTTTTTTCAAAGGAGAATGGTTCTATGCTATTTTAAAGCAGCAATTCGCTAACTAATCATGTATAATATTAACAGCAGTCACATCTCTATTCTGTCTCCGTTTATGTCAGATCTTTTTCTATCATTCAATGTTGTTCACAGAGACAATCAACAAACAGTACCGCAGACAATTTTAAATGACTAGGATACTAGAAACTGTCGTAGATTGAAAGCTTAATGGCGACATAATGGTTAGATTCAACGCCGATAGCGGATGAGCCGGAAGTAGGTCGACGTCAAAGAATAAAAAGAGATATGTATCAGTATTCCAGGATAGTTTGTAAGTTCAAACAAGAATAACATTGACAGACCAGTATCAAGAGATGACGAGAATAAAATCATAAGAGAATTACTACTATGTAACGAAATCGATACATATTAAAGGTGTTCTCTAAGTTTCGTGCATATAAATGATGCACGTACTGAGTTCTATTCTAAAAATCAATCAATGCTACGTCTTTCCTGTTTCGCGGCTACATGATCCAAAAAGTTAATTTTAGTACAAAAAAGGTTATTAGAACCACAAAATACCTTTGATAGACGCTAAAATAAAACAATTAAGTGAACGCACTAAAGTTTCATGAGCAAACATACAACAGTCAATAAGAAAATAAATAAATAAATAAATAAATAAATAAATAAATAAATAAATAAAAGTATTCAATGCAGCATGAGAAGTTAACAGACTTTTTTTTCTTTTTCTGGCAGTAGTACCCTCCAAGGAGAAGATACCAGTTAGCGATAATTGGATAGGATTGTTCAGCGGTCGCATGGAATTTCACACATGTAATATAATGCAATCCGATACAACTCCACACCCAAGGGTTTCTGCCGTAATTTGCCAAAGTAATTATGATCGCTGGATAAATCTAAGTACAATATGAATATGATTGCAAATTAACTCTACAAATACGCAATGTTATTAAAAGAAAATAATAAAAAGGGAAAGCAGCAAATCTACCAACGCATAAATTCTTTAAAAGGAAACGATATCTAGGAATGCATCAGCTCTGCCAGTGCTCAAGTCAGTAAAAGGGCATAATATATGGGAAAGCATCAACTCGACTAGTCCGAGTTTCCTCTGACCCTTCACACCCCATTTTTGATATTTGGTTTTTATGTTGGGGAGTAGGGTCAGAGTCTATTTCCTATCAAAAACTTGGAATTTGCCGACACCATTTGGTGTCGGCATAGGGTACTCGCCTACTATCGGGCCTAGCAAATTTAAATGACCTTACAATGACCATTACTTACATTAAATCGACAGTGAAATCATTTATCTTCTCAGCAATTATAAGCATAACACATATTTTGTGTTTAATCCGTTGTCAGACGAGACGAAACTGCAGTGTTGACGAATTTTGTCCTTGTTCGCTCCATTTTCATTGCTAGTCACATGACTAACCAAATCTCGCGGCCGATAAGCATATAATGTCACAGGTCAAATAGTCACGTGATGACAACAAAACAATGTTGACATGTAGTTTCAGTGTGATCAGTCAGCCTCTTTCCAGGAAGATGAGAAAACTACACGTTTCTGGCTGCCGTCATCTCAATTAATATGTTGAAAATTACGTGGGGTTTTTTCTTCTTGTTATTGTAGACTTTGCGTGACTTTGCGGGTCAAAGGAAACTCGGACTACAACTCGACCAATGAAACAAAACTACTTATGATGTATGTACAATATATTATCAAACAAAGATGTGTACATACATTAGAGGTATTGCTGTAAGCTTTTTAAAAAAATATACATTAACTTTATACCGAATGATATAGATTTCCAGACTATGTCTGTGTAAGTGTGTGTGTATATATATATATATATATATATATATATATATATATATATATATATATATATATATATATATATATATATATATATATATATATATATATATATAAAGAAAGCTGAAATAATTTAATATACTGAGTTGCGACATACAATAAATATCTTACGAAATCTGACTGTCAAATCTTTTGATGTATTTATTTGAAATCAAATAACCAGCTTTAATGTATATATTGGTAGGGCTTCACGCAGCGAATGTTTTATGGTGTAGATAGAGATTTCATTCTTGGCGACAGGCGTTAATTCTTGGCGCAATTCCGTTGTCATTTTAATGGCTGTTTTACTACTGACAGAGAATAACTTGTGGATATGTTATATAGAGTAAATTTTACTTCTTACCTGTAAACTTTACTATCGCTGACGTAAAATGTATTGATAAGCGACAATTATTTCTACAGAAATTTGCGTGAAAGCAAGACAGGGTGTAGTCGACGATGAATAAAACACTCAATTTATCAACTGCCAGGCTAAGTCTTCATACCATTTGTTGTCGTTGTTGTCGCCGTTGCTGGTGTTAACAGTATGTATGCCACAAACATATGCATCCAGCAAGATTGAAATTTGAGACAAAATTCGTTCGTTCAAGGGCGCCGCATGTAGCTTATTATAAAGTCTGCGCACAAAAGTTCGTTTTAGATAGAGCACGTGAATTACAATTAATTACAAGTTAAACTGCTTTTAAATTGTGATAAAACCTCAAACCAGATTATTTTTTGTCGGGTCATAAAGATAACAGTCAAGGCGACCCCTGTCGCATTCTTACCCTTTACCAAGTACAAAGTAGCAGGAAGAAACGAACACCCCCTCCCCGCAGCCATTTGTGAAATACACTAATTAGAGGAATCCCGGCGAATTCAAAAGCAAGACATTGACACTGCAAAATAGTCCACTTATGATCAAATGAATATTTTTAAAACTACAATGGAAGTGAAATTCAAATAAGTTTCTTAAAACGCGTTTTACTGCATGCACCAAGGTCACTTAAAAATTTCGGCAGATAGCCAGTTACAATTTGAAGGTATCCAAGAACATGTCAACAGCTTGAGGAAAACAAAATCCGCTGATAAAAAAAAATGTTAAAACGCGAGTCCAGGAAACATTCTTCCACCAAAAACCACCAATGTCCCCCAAAAGTCATAAAAAAATCTCGACATATTCAGCATTATCGGCGAAAAAGAGGTTCATGTACAAACAATATTTCGCTGACTGCTACACGAGGACGCAACACTATATAAAACCTTGCATTTACTTCCATCTTTTAGATTTTACTTTTACGAATATCTTTCAGATTATATTTTCATTATTTTACTTTTATAATGCACATTAATTTTCATCGATTTTGTAAAATTTACTTTAAAGCACTAATTAAATATGGCAATTTTAAAACGTTTGCTATTTTCCTCACGCCTAATATATCTACTATCTATCCAAATATGTTCGTCTGCAGTTATAGATTTCTAAGTGTGATTACTTCATTGTGCTTTTAAAATCAGAATTTATAGCAATTATAAAACACAACTTCAACTAAACGGTAGGAATACAATTGACAGTGCATGTATACATGACAGAAGCTTTGTATTTGCGTATCGTAAGTGCCCTGTAAGTTCGGGTACATAGTTTTGTACGTTCCATTTAATATACTGTCAGTCCTGTGTACGTATTAATCTATATCGTTACAAATTATTGTCAGATACAATTTAATGGGTTGGGGAAATATCATAAAGAAAATATCAAACGATGTTTACAAAGCGGTACACACTGATGGATACATCTCGCAATAAGTATGTATGCTCGCACTGAGAGAACCGAAATCTGGATACAGTGCATTTATTTCTTTCTTTTTTTCCGGAGTCAAGAGGCCGGGTTGTGACCGAGGCCAACAATTAAATATTGACTGGTTACAATTTACGATCAAACCAGCTGTTACGGTAACCCTCTAGACGCCAAACTTCTGCAGTAAGCCTAACTTGAAATCAATGATATGCTATTGGAGATGACTTGTAGACGGGATTGATATTTCTTCAGAGAACTAGGTCTGGAGAAGATGATTTCGTAGCATGGAAATAACGCATTATTGTTGTACATAATTCATATAAATAAAGAACCGAGGGCTTTTGGGTGCAATTACGTTTTCGAAATTTTAGATCTGCGTTTGAAAAAGTCATAACTTGTTTTGGATAAGAGTTCCTCCTTTGCTTTCGATAAAAATAAATTATCAGAACCTAATAAAATGTTTTGACATTACAAGATTAAATCATAGGAATGGTATCTGATATATATATATATATATATATATATATATATATATATATATATATATATATATATATATATATATATATATATATATATATATATATATATATATATTTGTGTGTGTGTGTGTGTGTGTGTGTGTGTGTGTGTGTGTGTGTGTGTGAGTGTGTGTAAAACGAGGTTTGTTGACTTTCCTTTTAATGAATACTGTATATAACGAGTGGTATATCAAACATACAGTGTATATACTATACACTCATTTTATTTCTATCACATACAAATACATATACTTACATTTCCAACGCAACGCAACTGTGTATTGACAGAATAAACGAACTCTGCACAGGGAACACATTCTTGTCCAGTGAGTCCGCAACAAAAAGTAGTTCTTTCCTTTTGCGAGTACTCGCAATGTCCTTTCCAAAGTGATGAGTTGCTTCATTTATTTTTTTAACTTCTATTTTCGTTCATATCGATTAGATAAATATAAAACACACTTATAATTTAAACATGTAAGATGGGTTAAATGAAGAATGTTGAACGCTCAGCCAGTTACATACCGGCTAGGATATTAAAACGAATGTGAAATATTAACTAGAATAAATGAGAAAAATGCATAAGGTAATTCAAACATTTAAATGTATTTACAGTTGATCTAAGTCCTTATAATGATTTAATCAACATCATTAACGACCATACAATTCTTTCTATCTTTCATCTCAAACTTTCCCCCTTCCGTTGAGTCATGTAAATATACTTTGCCATTATCATCAACCATGCACATTTTATTCACCACGGATTTTCGCTGGTTTCTTTCTATTGTGAGATGTGGTGGAGGAGGTAGGGAGACTTACCATATATGCTTTTTATTCATTGTTCATCCCTACGTCTAACAGTTACGAAGTCCTGACTTCTTGTAAGTTATTCGGAGTAAGCTTAGTCATCTCTCTCTCTCTCTCTCTCTCTCTCTCTCTCTCTCTCTCTCTCTCTCTCTCTCTCTCTCTCTCTCTCTCTCTCTCTCTCTCTCTCTCTCTCTACAGACTTCCCCGTATTCTCTCAATTATACGAGAGAGAGAGAGAGAGAGAGAGAGAGAGAGAGAGAGAGAGAGAGAGAGAGAGAGAGGGTGGGTGGGTGGATGGTTTTATTTCTCGTTGGATTTCTTCATACAGAAAAACACATATATTGCCTAATTTTAAAGTGTGTACTACGTTTAATTCATTAAGTGGCTGGGATTATTATTATTTCTATCGTTATTTTATTACATAGCTAAAAATTAATTAGTGGTAATGTATCCCATAGAATATAAAAGCGATATCCTGTTGCAGAAGAATAATCCAAACATGAAACAGTACTTACATATGCAGCATATTATTGTGTAGTCTTTTAAAATGTCGAATCAAAAAGAAACAACCATAACCAATAACAAATTCAATTTTGGTGCAAGCGATGTACGACCAAGTATTAGAAAATGAAACAAGTTTGAAATGTTTCATTTTATAAAGGTAAAAAAAAGTTGTATCAGTTGAACTCGATAGCTTTACTTTAAGTGCTAATTGCGATAGCTTTACTTTAAGTGCTAATTGCGATAGCTTTACTTTAAGTGCTAATTGCTATAGCTTTACTTTAAGTGCTAATTGCGATAGCTTTACTTTAAGTGCTAATTGCTATAGCTTTACTTTAAGTGCTAATTGCGATAGCTTTACTTTAAGTGCTAATTGCGATAGCTTTACTTAAATTGCTAATTGCGATAGCTTTACTTCAAGTGCTAACTGCGATAGCTTTACTTTAAGTGCTAATTGGAGTAACTTATAAAGTTGTCTTTGCAATGATATAAGTTTCGAAATAAAACTAATTTCACTAGACAATTCATAAATGATAAAGCTCCTCTTTTTTAAAACGCAAAAATGCCAAAATATCGTAAGAGTTTCCTTTTGCTATTTGGGGAGTGGGGTGGGGTGGTGTAATTCCATCTAAACGTACTCATTGTTTAGAATAAATCCGTCACCTAAAATGACATCAGACATGATTTAATAGATTTTGAGGAGGGGGAATAGTGTAACAAATTACGGGCGTTGAAAATAAACGTATTAATTTTAAGAATTCTGAAAATTATGCCTGGCGCTGAAACTCTGAAATGAAATTACTGAGGTATTTAGCATGTGCAATGGAAAGTAAGAGGGCAAACCTACTATCAAGCATTAGACATTTTTTTCTAATGAACTTCATTAGATAAAATAGACTGCACATTCTCTCCCCATAATTTTACGCATAGCGAAAGGTTGAATATTTGCTCCTGACTTCACTGAGCCTTTGGGAACATGCAAACAGATGGTATTGTAGCGATAATACTGGTGGCGTCGCTGGTCTCACCGAGCTGGTTGGATAGAAAGCCTGGGGTAATTTCAATCCGTTAGAAGCGAAAGTGTACCTTCCTTGACTGATATCTATTTAATTATTTGGTATGGCATTAAGCCCCTCTTACGGTGACTTAGTCGCTCACGAGAGGTTTTCAAGTTCTCTTGACTCCATAATTGTTGTGTGGCATAAGTACCCGTCGGAAGGAGAGTCGATCCACGAAGAATTCAAACCA
Organism: Potamilus streckersoni; assembly: GCA_016746295.1. Lineage (NCBI taxonomy): Eukaryota > Metazoa > Mollusca > Bivalvia > Unionida > Unionidae > Potamilus > Potamilus streckersoni. The sequence continues at coordinate 4,926,111 of JAEAOA010001885.1, read as the reverse complement.
CAACTTTCTAGCACTTTAAACCAGCAAGCTGGGTAATATTTACTATTTGCAAGTGTAGGTACGGGCATTTATCTACCAAAGCATTTAATCAGAATATCTTATTCCAACCATTGTAAAAAAGAGCACAAATTAAAGTGGTACGGTCATGTCTCAAGATCATCTGGACTGGCAAAAACAATCTTGCAAGGCACAGTGCGAGGGTACAGAAGAGGCAGACAGAAAGAGGTGGAAAGACGACATTAAGGAGTGGATAAGCATGAGATCTGGAGACAATTGGTTGTCAAGTCAAATGTAGTGCCTCAAACGACTTTTTGGGTTAAGGGGTTATTGTTGTGGTTGATGATGATGATGATGATGATGATGATGATGATGATGATGATGATGATGATGATTTTGTAATGAGAACGGTACAAGAGACCTTACACCGTTTAAGGTGATCGCCTCTGGTTTAGAACAGCAACTGTGGATCGCCTGAAGTGAATTATATTTTTATAATATTGCTGTCTTAGTTCGGTATAATGCCCTGTAGATATTGCAACTCCTCCATTGTGGACACAGATATAACTGATGTATGTGCGATACCAGCTGCCTTTTCCTGCTACTTCCTGACTTTGCCATTTTAGGATGTTATCCAACATATCGTAAAAGGTGACAAATGGAGGCAGAAGCCGCTGTAGTTTAGTGATTAGCATACCAAAATCAAGATTGAATGAGTGTGTGCTTGAATCCCGCCATTGGATCAACCCTGGTCAGTTACTGTGGTGTGTACTTAAGCAGTGCGCATACTTTAACTGCTTCAACACTAAATAACCTACTTGTGGTGATATGCCTTAAGACATTGACACCAACAGAAGTGACAATACACTCCGACCTCCAACGCCACCAATGATATCTGATATCACGGCCTCTGAAACATACTGTTTGAGTTTGAAATTGTTTTGAAAATCACTGACGACCTAACTTTTTAAAGATCGCTTCTAATTGTCTCATAATGGAAACTTGACATGTATTTTATCTTTGTTCAGAATTGTATGATCTTCAGGCATGCATTTGACTCTTAACATTGAGTTATGTATTGCTAATTTTAGTGTCACTCATGACAAAATTATCCGTCTCTTAATAGCGACGTTCCTTGACTTCTATCACTTCAGTAGCTAGAGATTTCAATGTCAAAGTATATTTAATTTACAACAACACCCTTTCAGAATGACGTCATCTGTGACTTATAATGGGTTATTACTAAGAGGCTTCTATGATATAAGAAGCATGAGGAATGAAATATTCTTTTTAAATCTCACAAAAATATAAAGCATGCATCGGCAGAAGGAGCATGAAACGGGTTTTCTCTCGGTATCAATAGGAGTAATAATCTACTTATTAGATAAGGTAACTTTAAAATGGTCATTATAGGTCCAGTTTCCGGCTTGTATTAAACATAGGTAAATTAATGGCCTCTTGGATTTTAAAAAAAATCGTCTGCTACTTGAAAAAACAAATCTGTGTTTCGTAAACGGCGATCACATCTTTGCCTCACAAAATACAGTTTATTGTACAAAGAATTTTTCTGTTAAAGGTTCCATTTCTTCTCAATTTGCCCAGTGACATAAAAGCTGCGGATATCAAAGCCCTTTCCTTGATGTGAAAAAATGTTTACCTTCCCCTTGGTCGCCCCTTTTACATGAAACTTGTCTGCTAAACGGCTGATTTCCTAGTAGTAAAATTAAGTTTAACTTTAGTTAATGGCAGTTTAAGATTCTCTTCTAAGTTCTTCAGTAAATTATTATACTCTCAAGTGGCCGCCACAATACCGGAAGCTATCCCACATTCAATACAGGTAGTCGTCTGCTATTACCCAATGTCCCGCCCCGTTAGTCATTTATAGGTTTCACTTGAAAACCATTCAATCTGTTTACAGAAGAAAAACTATTTAATGGTTGAATCATTTGAACGGGCCTTTCCTCTGTGTTTTTCTTTGCTTAAGGAATTGCCTTTGAATCCATGTGTTTGGAAGGCGGTAGATTTTCCTCAGGTGATTTGAAAAACCCACTATTACTTCAAGTATTTAAACACCGAACATAATGTAGAAAATGGGCGAACAGTCTGTGAAGACATCTTGATTAGGGTAGGATATGTGGCGTAAAAGAAACGCTATTTTGTTACAACAAAATATTTGAATTTAGGAAAAAACACCAAGCACTAAATTGATACACGATTGAAGCTTTACAAACATATACACATGTATGTAATCAAATCTCGTCCCTATGCAAATATTGCTGGCATTTTTCTGTTTGGGCTATTCAAGAATAAATGCAGTTCATGAATTAAAACTGAAATACCGTCGTTGAATTTCAAAGCATTTGTCTATAACCTATTATGACAGTTGCTAACGCACTTCATTTAGAAATAAAATCATTATGCAAAAAAAAGTTAGAGACATGCAACAATACACAATCAAAATGCACCTAATTCCACCTGTTGCATATCCAATATAATCGGACATTTTTTCATGGCGTAAAATACTCTTATTTCAAAGACCAACCGCATTTATGAATATATTTATTTTGCCCATTATATACCATATATTGCACAGATTATTCATTTGTACATGCCATAATAATTTGATACAAAAAAAATCCCAAAGAACCACGACGCCATTCTGACAAGTTTTCATCCCTCCCTACCATAAAGTTGTGTACACAAGACTAGGCTACATTTATTACAGGTAAGAATCATGAATATGTATCATGGGTCAAAATCCAGCTTTGCATACCGTCCGCCCCCACCACCACGACCGGAGTCATTACATATGCAAGTACATAGTGAATATTAGGCATGAGGACCTTTCCACAGCAAATATCACTAACTCGTGTTTATACTAATTTACTGTATACATTCGTTTATAACTTGAGCCTAACTTTAAACTACACAGATCCAGATATGCCGTCGCAAAATGCTGCTGTTGATCAGGATCTGTTTTGTTTGCAGTTTGAGTAAGCTTATCAGCATGTACATACGGTAAGTATTTCCATTGGTGAGACGAAAAGGCGAATATCGAGAAAGATGGAGGGGGATGAGCTTTTCAAAAACAAATAGACTTATTCGTATTAGTGTTTGACCTCATGTACTTTTGAAATCTATGAAAATTTTGAATACATAAAACTGGTCTGAAATGCTGCATAAAACAGTATTAGGCGTACATCTGATAGTACACGCAAGATAATCGTATTCATTAAACTCGTTTTCAACTTCATTTGTTTTTGCCAAGTGAGCTCAAAGTTGAAATATTAAAAGTGGTGTTGATGCGTGTGATATGGATTTCTAACGTAGCTTTAACGGGATTAAAGTTTGAATTAAAATACAAACTTTTATCTGTATCTTTACCACCGGATCTCGAATTTCTGTGCTTGACAAAGACCAATGTTACCAAGGCATGTATTTCGATACAATACAAACAATGATTTTTTGGCACGTGCAGATTCTTAATTTACGGTTTCCTTTGCACGCATGGTTTTGTGCGACATGGTGAGTTGTTCCGTTACTTATTAAATACTGACAATGTACAATTTACGATTTACCATCCCCTATCAAATTTATGTCAAGGTACATAAATTCATTCAGTACCAAAAGGACTTTCCCGCTAGAGGGCGCTGGTGATCAAGCTCAATATTTTTTCAAAATGGCAACTTTATTACTTGTACTTTCTGCAATTTCATATGTAAAAAAGGCGATATTATTACATCCGAATGTATTCATACATAAAAGGTTAACGGACTATATATGGTGTATATAAGATCGGGGATTTTTTTCACAACGTATTCGGCGCAAAAACAAACAAAACAACAACAAACACCAATTTTTCAAAATGCATAAACATTCATAAACGAACACATACGCTCACCTACGCCTGCTTTTCAAGTACTTTGGACTTATTTTTTTTTTACGAAGATAAAGGTAAAATGTGTGCGAATATTTTTTTTTTTGTTTAAAGGCCACCCATCACAACAACAACCGTAACGCGGCACGTGGCTGCCTGAAAATGTAAACAATGTGAGCAGTACGACAAAAACGGGGTTTAAAAAAGAAACACAAATACTTCATTTTTTGATAAAGCAGACGTTTATACCAAAGAATCATATTATACAGATGTCATCTTAGTTATTAAAATAAATTTATTTACAAAATTTTAGATCTACTTTTGTTGTTGAACGTATATTCGATATAAGAGCTTGTCACTGTCAGGCCATTTACTCCAGTTAAGATTCTTTCAATGTAACCATATGTAAGATGTGTGCAAATGTCAGCCTGAAATCGCTTCAGGTTATAAATCTTCAGATATTGACCATTAAATATGGTGGCGAATGCATGTACTTGAATGCTTTCTGTATATTTATTTCAAAAATATATCGATGATGATGTAAAGATGAGTTCATTTTTCAATCATCTAAACTCGTATTATGCATAGAAATTATCATTTTAAGAGTAACATGTATAAATACTGTATGACGGTAATATGACACTTTGTGCAAAAGCGTTAGGCAGTCAGTGGATGGAAAAGGCAAAGAGTGGCTTCAAAAGTTCACAGAACACAGAAAAAGTCAATTTATTCAATAAAGCTGAATATTAACAAAACATTTCTAGACAACTATATTATGAGATATTCACATTTCAGCATGAAAGACCAAGAGAATTCGCAAAAAGGGACCAAAGAACAATATTGCGAATTTTATTTAAGGATATCAAAGACGATTTCAATTTTAATTTATGCACACTTCAAGTATGCAAAAAAACATTCCATTGCATATATTCTATAATTCTGAAAAATATTACCATCTGTTGCTACATACATAACATAATATTATTGACTTTTCGGCACGTGCTGGTTATTAACTTGCAACCTTTTGCGCAAATGGTTAGGCCCAGGGCTGACATGCGCACATGGTTAGGTCTAGGTCTGACATGCAATTTGTCCTGTTACCTATTACAGTTGACCTTGCTGAGTGGATAAATAATAAACTTCTGTTTATATACATTATAAACTTGACTTATTAAAAAAATTATCTTAACTTAAAACATTCTTGCATAGAATTGTCTGTCACATTGTAAACCCAGAGTTTTTCACTCTGATAATCACAGCCAACTTTAACCGAGTTAACCTTGAATTTCACGCCAATGGTAAATCTAAGAGAGTTCTGAATTAAAGCACTAATAAGCACTCTCTTTCAATCAAACTCTTGTTTCAATATCCACCGGTAAAATACTTCATTTAATAATTTTATCGATAGATGGCGCTTAGTCTGATTTATATGACCGAAACTACAAAGACATTCTGGCTTTTCCAAATTTCTTTAAGCATACTTTCTGCAATCATTCAAGTCAACTTAATTGGAAGTTTAACGGAAATCAATAAACACTTTTTAAACAGGCGTTGATATAGGATTTGTCTCTCAATCAATCAATGAAGTCATCAACGTTTACGCGAACACAACGTAATTTAGTCGTCACGATAATATAGTATGGCACCTCATCGGCTCAGCCTATCAATCTCTTCCAAATTTTGAGAAAACCACGTTCAGGCGTTATAGTGAGGACTAAGTTTTATTTATTTATTTATTTATTTATTTATTTATTTATTTATTTATTTATTATTTATTTATTTATTCCAGATCAGCTTATGGTGAAGATTTAACGGAATGGAGCCACGCGAGGGTCTGGTAGAGCGAGACCATAATAATTCACAGACTAAATTTAATTTTTGATTACAATGCTCGTGAATTTTCACGTAGCCTGGATGACACCTATTTCTAGGAGAAGTTAATCGTGCTGGAACTAAAAATACGTGTTTTCTTTGCTCGGTCCTAGTCAGAACTACTGCTTCATTAACTAGTACAAACAACATTATCTTATATCCGAACCCTAACGGCAATATAAAATCAATCAAATTCTATATGTTTTCACGAATATTTACTGTGGCTCAGGACCATATTACTAGCTTATACGTGGACTCAAACTGCAAAAATCCCACAAAGATCCTGATCTGTCTTAACATAATAAGTCTACAGATCAGGGTCCGTGTTGTTTGTTCGACTGATTATTTCTATCAAGCTGCACGGAATCAGATCTACCGGCGAATAATGCGATGACATATGGGTGGTGTAGTTTGCAGTTGGGCTCAAGGTGCAAACGAGTACAAACGGTATAACTGATCTCGAGGACCTTGATACGCAGGATTCAAAAAATGCTTGGAACTCGTCCAATCAGACAACTACAATCAGGACTTGAGTTTAAAACATTAGGAAAATCTAAACATCTAAAATTAATTCATCGAGGAAATAAAAACTGAGATATTCAGTACATTAAATCTGGCCTCGAACTGGCATCTCAAGGGGCAGTTTTCCACTGAAAACCCATATTGGACCCCAAATATGACAAGACTGGTAGATACGAGTTATTTGCATTTTTAACTGCAAATAAGTTCTGCTAAAAAAAATTCACTGCAGAATACGTTTACTTGCTAAAATGTTTTCATTCAAGTAATATTTCGCACACAGCGAAGCCATAACTCGGTGAATCCTTTAATTTCTTATCTCGAGTTGTAACCCAGACAATCCTCTCCCGGTACAGCTTTCACTTAGATAATATAACTCTGATCCAGTTTTAAATTTAGGATTTAGAGTTAAAGCAAACCGCCTACTTCATGAATGCAGCCCTTTTCACTCCTTATGAATACCTAAAACTTAATGTTCACATGCAGCTGTAAATGAACTAAGTCGAAAATTTCAGATACAAATGATTTATTTCTTAATATAGGAGAAAAAGTTTATAGAACACGCGAGATTGATCCGTTTCATATATGCGAACAAGACATACCAATAAACTTAATACTGAGCTTTATGGTGGTTTGGAAAAATTCTGACAGGGATATGTTTGGGCACAGACAAGGGTGAACGGATCCACCCGTTGTTGTATCACGTAAAACCAGTACGGAAGAGTTTATGTATGCCACCAATTTCGCTCCATTTTGGTACTGGACGGGGAAAACAAACCGTCAGTATAAGATTGATTGATAGTCGGGTTTCGTTTAAATATAAACACATGTTGCCCACTACCATGTACAAGTCGTTCTCTACCGTCTTAAAAAGTTCATTTTCCTGGATTGTGCTGAGAACTACGAAACGAAAAACGCGTGTAAATTCACTGTAGAATACGATCAAATTATTACTCAAATGCAATAACATCATTCTGTGCAGGAAGACCGATACCGTTTAATGAGGACGGTATCTGTTAGTGTTCTTTAGAGAAATCCAATCCATAGGGTGATATGCACGTTGTGAAATAACGCAACCTATACGCACGAAAAGAGAAATCAAATATTAAGCCCACATCCTGGACCTTTAAAGATCACTATTAACAAGGCTGACACAACCACAGAGACAAAATCTGGACAATTTTGGTTTCTGATAACTATACAAGTAAAATAATTATTTACGTTTCATACCAAAATTTTATCCGAACCAAACGTTAAACCATCTATAAATAATATTGCAAGAACATCATTTACATGTGCATTTCTAGAGACACGATGAGCCGCAAATGTGATGGCTTTTCACATAACAAATAATCAAATTAAAATCTATTCATTATTAAAGTTGAAAATAGCGTACTTTCTCCTACTTAGTGTTGATTTGATGTTCAAATCATCCAAACGTAGCCGTCCAATATGGAGATCAAAGTTAAATATTGACAATGATGTTCGTAAATAGTCTTGCCTATCTCTAACGAAGAATCTAACTATTAAGTCAATATATAAAAATGGCAGCCGTTCAGAGATTCAATTATTATTAATTCTTGTAAATAATTTAATGGATAAGATTTTTAATTGGAATCAAAAATATCATTGTACCCTGGGCGATAGCTTCGTTTCTTCACCTGTCTTTGTTCAGAATAGCAATTGTAGTTTAAAATGAGAGGTTGTGAGTGATAATTCACACGTGTCACTTCAAGTTCATGCAAATTTACTCCTGGTTACTTTCAAATGTTTTGAGTACCAATATAGCCCTGTTAAGATGTCAATGCAACCGTTCCTTTACCATGTACCGGAACTTATACGTCAGAAGGAAAGTGAAGGTCCTGTTATAATTGCCTTATCGAATTACGGAGGTCGCGACCAAACATTCCACATCTCTTGTCGTTTCCGTATTCGAGCATCTTAATATAACATTACAACGGTGCATTCATTAGGTGTGTGTAAAATGCATTCAAGGATAGTAAAAGAGGGTTAATTTTCCGTCTAGTAGGTGAGTGGCGGCAGACAAGACGCATATCTTGTACACCAAAATGGATTTAGACAATTGTAACCAAGAAGCATCGTATGACATTTCAAGGGCAGTCGTTCCGTTATTAGCCGACGAAACTGAGAGCAGGCGATAGGCATTCGTAACAACTTTATATGCAGTTTTGTCTGTCGGCGTGTCAATCGACTTTCTCCGATGGTGTTTGAACAATATTTTTCGAATGGCAGTTTGTAAAGGAAATTCATCCCCAAATGTATTAAGTCATATACCATGCTTTTTGGTAGTGTTGGCACTTTTTCCTTACATGTCTTTAGATAGATCAGAAATCAGAAATTAACGACCTGAAAAATGGACATGCATACGGTTTTATTTCTTCTGCACTTTATTCTCTAAATCACATATAGTCACAGATCATCATCTTTACGAAGCATTTAGTATTTTGTGAGTGTGCAAACAAAACCTATGGTTGGTTAAATACCTTTATCGCATAATACATGGGGCTATAAGGAAAGAATTGGACAATATTAACCAAACATATGCCAAAGTGGTAGCAAATATATACATTTTTCAGCGAGTTGGGACAACATGATTTTGGAAAGTCAACGCGTTCTTGATCTTCATTGTACTTTTATTTACGAGTTACACGATAGCTTATTCGAGGTGAAATGTTTATCTAAGAAGAAAAACACGTATGCATTATTTCTTAATAATTTGTGTCATAATAAATAACAGCACAAAAAGAGGAAGTTTTGTTTACGAATGCAGCTTAATTAATTCTAAGCATTCGGTTCACATGTTATGTATAAAACACATCACTGTTGGCTTTTTTTAAACCAAAGTAGGGATAATAGGCAGTAAAAAAATTCATGCTTTTTTAAGCTCGTCGTAAGGATTACCTGATTACATGTGTTATATATATATATATATATATATATATATATATATATATATATATATATATATATATATATATATATATATATATATATATATATATATATATATATATATATAGGTATGTTGGGATGCTTGTCGATTTCCAATGACCTAAGAAAAAGAAATATTGCATTTTTCTACTTTCCCAAAGCTATAAATCCCCACTATGAATCTCTTACTGCAGCCGCACAGCTTCTATCTCTTCAAGATCAGACGATATGGTTAAGAAGGAATTCAAATCGAGCAGATGAAAAATTGGTCGTGCTGTTTGCAGTGACAGAAATAAATAGTAGCCAACCAGCCCGCCAGACACTTACAGACCATTTAGTTGTCGTATATCTTCGATGTTATGGGACCAGAATTCATAGAGAAATAGTTTGGCTTGAAACTGTGAAAGATAGATTTGAATAATGACTCTCGTGACAAATTGGTAATAATTTTTTGATAACTTATTGTTCACTTGGGATCTCCACTGTAACAATAACAACTTACCGAGATTACAATGGTTTAATGTTTTCGGGACTGCCAATGTATGCTGGAAAGATTTGCTTCAAGCTAGCTATACACTAGACGAAAAGATTGTTTCTGGTGCAAATGAAAAAAAATCTCCAAACATAAATCATTTATCAAATTTGACTTAGCGCATAATTAGTTTAAACCTGTTTAGCTTGGCCCTGTATTTTCAATAGTTACAATTATTCCATATTGTACCTTTTAAATGGACATGTAATGTGAGTTTTCACCTCACGAATCCATCCATCTACATTAATAAAATGTCATTGAACCTGGAAACATTTAAAGTCAAGTACTATTTCATCATTTTAGAAGGGATACGATGTCACTGACACATTCCTTTTTGTTTAATATTGTGATTTCTTTCATGCTGTTTTTTTAAGCAAATTTTGATAATAATTCTTAGGGCATCGATATATCGATATATTCAAGCATTTAAAAACAATCAAAATTAAAAGCAGAATCGAAATGTTCCAAGCAAAATAAACATCGTGTGACGCCAATGCCATCAACTCACCGTTATTGGTGTAGATTCCGTCTAGAGATAAAACAGAAGCAGACGACAAAATCTCGGCCGCAGAAAATCATCAATATTTCCAAAATTAAACGGAGTTCGAAATGAATTTGACATGTTTAACACAATCCATTTTCCACTCCTGCGTGCTTAAACTGACAACGTTCTTAACGTTGGTATGTGGTAAAGACAATACAATGTGGAGAACAACGGTGGTCATGGTTAAACGTTGAAGAGAACAACGGTGGTTATGGTTAAACGTTGAGGAACGAGATAAAGGAATCATCCCGCCATTAATTCAAAGAGGAAACATTCGGGGGATCAGAGTGACGTAAAAGCAGGAGCCAACATTAAAGTCTTTGGGTTAATGCTTTAGGGAGGATAGTCAAAATTCGAACTCCTTATAAGCATCAGTACCTGCCGAGATGTTGAGCGCTGCATGGCTTTCGTTGCATCAAAACTCGGATAAGCATTACGAAGACGGTAAAAGAATGCGGTGTTTTGGTTTGTCATTAGTAAAACAATTGATTAATTAATTGACTAATTAGTGTTTAATAGTACATCAAACCATGAAAAGTGGCACCATGGTGTGACAATTGGATTAAAGCATCTCGCCCAAAGGCAACACGTGGCAGATTTTTTACGATTTCTGGACAATATTTGAATCCTCAACTTTCGGAAGGAACGATTATCATTATAATGATAAACAGAACACACCGACGAAAAAAAAGCGGAGAGAGAGAGAGAGAGAGAGAGAGAGAGAGAGAGAGAGAGAGAGAGAGAGAGAGAGAGAGAGAGAGAGAGATGTACGAATGCACTAACGTTGAGAGGGAAGAGTAATCAAGTCAAGTGAAACAATTGTTTGATCCGATAAGAAACAAAAACATCTGAGATTTGAATGAGTTTCAAATATATAAATAAATGACAGGAATAGTTCGTCGAATTGTTGATTCATAAACAACTAGGAGTATTGTGACAGTAGCTGTTTTGGAGACCTATGATGAACCCAAATTAATTAGAATTCTGAACAGAGAAAGTTATGATTCCAAATAATGGCATTTAAGACAGAGCACGTTTTCTCTCGAGAGCTCTCTGCTTCTCCAGCAAAACTCCAGAACCCTCAAATTAAATAAATATTTTCCTTTCTCGCAAACAATATCGGAACTTAAGTCAGTCGCAGAAAACTGGAATTTCCAACATAATGATGCTCTGTGATGTTGAATTCGTGCAGAGGAAATCGTACTCTTAATGTGCTGTACAACAGGCTTATGAGCATCGTCTCTGGAAATCCTTCAAGTTTCCGAACGAAAGCTAAAATTTCGTAAGAGGTAATTGGTGATGCCCTCCAACAAAATTATGATTTTTTTCTCACATGACTGGCAAAAAAATTTGATGATGTATTACAGTTCAGAATTTAAATATAAAAATCATCTAATTACAGCAGCTTCTCACTATAAAGAATAACAGTATTACGTTACCCTCTTTATAACACATGCAGAGTCATGGATAAAAAAAAATATTTTAAATTTCATTTATAGCAGTTACTTTAATCATTTTCACCTAATATTAGTTGTATGCTATTCAATGACACCGTCTTGTTGGAAGAACCTTTCATACAAAAATATTTAATTTATAACGCAGGTCACTTTTATGGCACAGCTTTGCTGGAACATCCCTTAAAACGAAGCTATTTCGTTTATAACGCGGGTCACTTTTATGGCGCAGCCTTGCTGGAACATCCCTTAAAACGAAGCTATTTCGTTTATAACGCGGGTCACTTTTATGGCACAGCCTTGCTGGAACATCCCTTAAAAGGAAGCTATTTCGTTTATAACGCGGGTCACTTTTATGGCACAGCCTTGCTAGAACATTCTTTAGTGCAAAGCTATTTTATTTATAATGCGTGCCACTTTTATAACACTCTTGTACTTTATTGTAAAATGAAAGTGATGTATTTTAGGAAATCATTAATTTTGTAAATAACTACCGAGCTCCTACCAAATTTTAACACCGCAAAACGCTAAAGGCAATTAAAAAAAAAATTGTGTACCTAAAGATTTTACGGTGAAAGGTGAAACTGCGTTTCATACAATCTTTAGGGAAAGTGTATTCGTTACCTTCGCTCAAATAAAACCTCACACTGTACAAAGTAAACTTCAAGCTTATATGGCAAACCTAAGATAGTTTCTTCAGCACCTAATGAATACACGAGGCTGCGAATCCGAGATAGAAAACAACAAGTTTCATCAAGTGGATTATGAAAACAATTACAAGTTTCATATGTGCATATAAGCAATACCAGTTTCATATGTAAATATTGGAATGCAGACGAGGTTCATGTGTTGATTATGAAAAGCTGAAAAGTAAATGTAGAAAACGATACAGAAAACTGTTTAGAACGAACACCTAGGCTGCATATCTGAAAGTGTCATATATTTATTATAGTTAAATCGTATGAAGAAGAAAAAACAATCACAAACAAAAGGTACTTATTTTTGTAACTTGTTTCCAGCGACCCTTGTTGTATGATATGATATATCCTAATCTCATTCTATTTAAATATTAAACAAGACATTAATAGTGTGACCATCTTTGGAAAGATAAATCCAACCAAGAATATGCAACAGGTGGCTGGCATCAAACAGGAAGGAGCACTGAGCTTTCTTATATAGCAAGTCTTTGATCCTTCAGCTCACCTTTTGCACTAAGGTACCAATTATCTGTATTGTTGTGGCGATCTGATTAAAATCAGATGTCCGTTGTCTTACGTGAAGGACCGTGACCTGATTTTAATCAGATCGACCGTGGTGGTAATTTAAGGATATCATCTCATGTTGACTGGGCATTTTGTGAAATAAAAATTGATGTAACATGGTAACATGGTCTATGTGTTTTGAAATTCGAAACTAAATCGCATTACGCACAATTAGAATACAAAACATGGCGAAATGAAATTCTGTGATATAAGGGTATCTGACGATTTGTTTATTTGCATATGCATAAGCGAAACGTATCCATTAAGGCAAAAGCAAAAGAGTTTCCAATTATAAATAAATGTTGCAGTGACAATTACTCTTGAATAACATATAATCACTTTATGCAGATAGAGTTCTTAACTGAATGGGATATCCCACTGTTTGGAGGACATTATTATTATTGTATACAGAACTGTAAAAACGTTCGTACTATCAATAAGATCTTGTGACTCGACAAACATATTTTATATTTACGCAGCGCTCTAGTTTTGGAGTATAATAAACTCATGCTGGGATACTCCAGTTACAGTATTGGATCCCCATGGGGCCATAAGATCAAACAAAATATCGTTTTCAGATTTTTGCAAAGAATGAGCTGTTGATCGGTTAAACGCCGATATCTAGCTGGGTGATTTACTGGGTGTTTAACCACTTTTGACACTTTTTAAAGTATTAACTTGGAAAAAGAAATGTACATATAGGTTTTAATAGCGAAAATGAAGTAGTTTTGTGTATCTGGCTGATGTATCGTATTTATAAGTGCGCTGAAAAGTAAAATTTTAAGTTAATGCACTATGCTGAAAATGTTCTGAAAACTCTACAACTTTGTCAATATCGACTTGTAAAACGAAATCTGGTGGATATTCAATATTTTGTCTTTTTTTAACTAAAAAATGTTTTCCTTTCCTGCACATATACAACAAAGACCACTAATTAGCAAGTAATTAGCAAGTGCTCTAATGCTTTTTTGGAGGAAGACAAAAACTGAATTATTAATTGCTTAATTGATAATGTTGAAAAGACTATATGTTCAGATATCTCTAAAAACCGACTTTTATGTGGTAAATGCTAAAATAAAATGTTATAAATGTACTAGTTTAACTTTTAATATTGCTGCTAATATAGAATAGATGACGCAGGTGCAAGCACACAGACAGACAAATAACCATTTTAATGGATTACATCATAGAGTAAATGAAATTTATGACTGGAGAAGTTTATAGGGATTACATGATATTATATTTGCAATGACCGTCGATACAACACACAGTTGGGATCATGAAATAAATAATTACAAAGAAATGGCAAGAAAGGAAGATACGTCAACTGTCCCTCCATTTTTTCAAACCGAGAACATAACCATTTTTTAACTTTCTTACATTTACTATTCAGGTGTCAAAAAATCAAATAAAAAGTCAAGAGTAAAATATATGGGGAAATTATCAACTTTTTTTTTTAAAAAAATTTATATAGGACATATATACTTTATTTAACTTTTGGCTATTCCAATTTTTCAAATGAATTGCATCAGTCAAAATTTTAAAATGTTTGATGTACCAAAAGGGTGCAAATCGTACTAACCTTCGGGTAAAGTTCATTTCAGTCACTAGATTTTGCGAGTAATGTTATCAAAACTGGGAAATTGGTCAACGTTTCCCTTTTTTTAAAAATTAAACTGAGGTGATTCCAACACAATAAGACATACAAATTATTTGCTATGTCAAGAGGAAAAATCTTTCTTTCTTACTGTATACTGCCTTTATTCAGCTTCAAATTAAGGTCACTCGACCTGCATATTTTCAGGAAAGAAAGAAAGAAGAAAGAAAGAAAGATATTGAGAGAGGTAGATGCAAGCTCGCTTCATTACTGAAGTCATAAATAAGCCAAACGTCAGTTGTACACGACAGGCCGGTGTCGTTCTGCATACGCTGATTGATATATGGCATGACAGCTGTATATAAACAAGCATTTAAACTTCTGAAATGCTCAACATTGTAGTACCCCAGGGCAAGTACACAATACCGAGGGGCAAATACATTTTCGACAATTTTACAGAATCGGTTATGTTATCCTTCGTTTAGCATTTGCTTTAAAATTTAAAAAAGCCCTACGGTTTAAATCATTAAAAGTATGTATATTAATATATTAAACCAGTTTTCCATGTGCTTACTGTATTAAATAAAACTAGTGTTGACCTATCGACATTATATTGTATTTGCCAATTAGTCCTGAAAGCTGGATACATGCAAAATACTATGTAGACCAAATGACAACTAATTGTTTAATACAATCACGTGGACAGACATTTTATAGGCACACAATTAGCACATGTATAGAAACTAGAAACGAGTCTACCGAGTAAAGCATGACGCTGATTAAGTTGCAAAGTCAAAAGTCGGTAGTCTTAAAGACCAACTGATGAAGAGTGATAAGGGATCTTTAAAACACAAGAGTCCCCAAAGATCTTTAAAATCTAAATTTAGTTAAATAAACTAATTTATTTATTAAGCTCAGCAACAGATTCTCCCAACAATAAAAGCAAAACTACAATCTGTAATAATTGACATTTTGCTTTAATGTACGTCAACAGACGTATCAAGACAACTGTTTTGATGTTATTGGAAAATAAAACAATTTTAAACAAATGCACGTTTTCATTTAGTTTCATTCTTTCCTTTCTCATCGTTTTGACTTTAAAGTTCGGAAAAATAATGTACAGTTTATTCAATGTATTCAAAGACTAGTTATAAGAGCTTCTACATATATTATTATCAATACAGTTATCAAGGTTCAACTACCGAAAACAGAATACATAACAGTTGCATTATAGTAAAAAGTTCATACAAATTCCACGCCTTTAAAAAAGTACGTTATCATATAAGTCAGCAAACAACAAAGTTAAATATGTGAAATTAAGTATTGTATACCAAGATAACACCTGTGTGATACATACATGAAATTATATTTGTCAATTCTTGAAAATTTCTGTATGATTTTACTAGCGTTTACGGGCCGTTACGATTACAACACGTATGTTCACAGCATGTATTTGTAAATCTCTTACCTTCGATCATTGCGATGCAGTAAATCAACAGAATGAATATCCCTAAAGCCGACTCCGCCATATGAAGGGTCCAAATGAGAAATCTGGGATCTAATATTTCATAATAAACACGAAATCATGCCTTTTGCTCCACTGTATTGAAGAGTCCATAGGCGAAAGTAAATTCCCCGTCTCCTTCACTACGCTGGTGCGTATAATAAGTACATCCCTACCACAGCTCTCATACGGACAGCTTCTGTAATGCTCCGTTAATATCACTTGGAACACTTTCCCCTCCGTAATCACAATCTTAAGTAGACCATGTTTCTGAAACCTTTAATTGAGTGGAGGTCAAAACAGCATAACTCTCTAAATACCACATTATATGCTTTCAACGGTATCTTCCTTACGTATACAACTACAGCTACACATGTATAAGGTAGGTATATTGCACGGTAAATCAACGCGAGAAAGCGATTTGTATGGTTGAACGGGCAAGGGGGTGGGGCTAAAGGCGGGACTATTTACCTTTAATACTGATTAGTGCGAGAGCGGAAAATGGCGCCTCGCTGTCTCATGTGAAAAGATAGCATAGAAAAATCCGTCTCCGTAAATGCGCTGTTGATATTTTCCCCTTGTTGGCATTCTGATCGAAGGAGAGATTACATCGTCTGGCGAACGGCTCCCATTCAATCTGAAAAAGACCCCGGGACTTGGAATGGGAGATAAACGAACCTTGAGCTAAGAACAATTGCCGAACGATCGGAAAAAAAATTGTTCTTAAATAACGCCTAAAGAAATAAACCGTTTTCTAGCTATTAAAATCTGTCTTTGTTTTGGCATAAAAACGTAGACTTCCCTTTTGGTGGTGTACTGCGGTTCACTGAGCACGAACACAAGAACCTTTTATTCTAGAAGATAATTTTTACTGACAAGAAAATTGCTAACGTTCTTTTTTTTTTTGTTGTTGAATGGAAGTGATATACATCGTAGTAAACCTTATTGCGGGAAGCACTTATACTTTATTTACAGACATAAAATGATCGTGTTCCTAGTTTCTCAATTACAAATCAATTTTCATATTTCAATAATGACACGATTACTGGAAAGGCAATTTTCACCTGCCCAGGTATCTCCAACTAAAAGTTTGCAGACAACAGTCAGTTGAACCTTGGCTGAGTGATTGCTATCTGCATGAATCTGCCTAAGACTAATTGCAAGAAGGAAAAGTTTTCTACTGATATGATCAAAGAAAAAAAATTTACAAGTAATATTGGGCACAATTTTCAGTAATAACTTCGTTCTAGCCAGGTCGACTCCTCCAACGTTTGTTGAATTTGTTTAACTGCGCTCAATAACTAGTCCTTCCAATACATCGTGATTTGCGAATTAGATTGATTTTGTAAGAATTGGGGTTTGCGATAAGAGCTAGTTTGGCGACATCTTCTACGTTCTATTTGGGAACAGTAGATAAAATTATTTATGTAATCGAATAATTTTAACTTGAAAGAAAAAGGTGGTGGCTATTCATTTTAATAATTATGATGTTATTTCTAATATCATCTTAATTGTTTTATTTAAGAGTCCAGTATGTCTGTGTGTGTGCGTGCTTGCGTATGTGTGAGCTAACGTTTAACGACACATTAGGACAATAATGGCTATATAGTGCAAAAAAGAAAGTTTTAAATATGTAAAAATATAAAATTGCATGAAAGACTATATTTCTAATAATTGTAAAGATAAATTCCACAAAGAAAATATAAAAAGTAAAGATGTTAAAATTGTGCAAAAAGGTATATAAAATAAGCGATGATGGTATTACTGTATATGTCTTAAAATCTAGGGTAACAATGTTATGTAAAACGCATTCCATCAAAAGTACATGATTTTCTTGTTAGCACATTATCGCAAATTTTCTTAAATGAGTGCACGTCACAAAACTTATATTTCGATCTACTCGACAAGAATAAGTTCTAAAATTAATGGAAACTAGCAGATTTTTTTTTTGTTTTTCAGAAACTAATTCTCAGTGAATGTCTACGGTATTGTATTATTCTTTTCTCCGAAGACTCTCGTAACAAATAAGTGAACGATTCCTTTAAAAATCTTAAAAGAATTAACAGCCAAAATATATAAATGTATTTTTTGTCTTCACTATAGCGATAAAAGTTAAAGTAAATAAGAGACTCTAATGTGGGTGGAATTAACTTATAAGTCTTTGGTATGACTCGGATGGGATTCAATCAGCTAAAGCCACAAAATTCCATAGAAATCCTCAAAATATAATTTCGGCTAAAAACTCAGTGAAGAAGTTGTATTTTACGTAACAAACTCCATAACTTTACTCCTAGCTACGATGTCGTAGTCTCAACTTGTTTTGTTCTGTTTGAAGCTACGAACTGATCCCATACCATGTAATGGAGCAAAAAAAAAAAATGTCCTCACTAAAGTCAGAAACACAAATAGTTTAGAAATCTACTAAATAAGTTTAATCATTTTGTCAAAGAAGTTTGGCTTATTTTGAATTAATTAAGCCTTTACTTGGTAAAATAAATTAGCATAGTTATGCTAACCTCACCGTGTCCACCATGACAGATAACGCGAGACTCTCGCCGTGACCCCTTTTGTACTAATGGCTTGCCAGACTATATATGGATATTCTACGCTAAGGTATTAGTTGTTGAATGACAACGCGAGAAGATGGAGAATTGATACTTGCATAAAACTGCGGAATGCAGTTTTTGTTGAGAAAATAATTGATTCTTGGTGGAATTTAAAAGTCACCGGTAAACCGTATTTACTTTTAATGCGCATAATTTCAGACTCGAACCGAGTCACATTTTTTTAATACTCCGATCTGTTTAGGTTTCCAAAAAAAGGCATTAACATCCTTATATGGCACACAAACAAACGAGAACGGAAGTAGCCATTATTTAAACTAATATGGCGGACGATCAAAACAAAAATATCGGATAAGAGAGGTAAACGAAATATTACCACTATTTCTACAATGATTTGCGATTATACCAGTATTAAATAAGAGGAATACTCAATTTATTTCATTATATATCAAAGAACATGTTCAAAATTTTTTATATTAGGCTAAAAACGAGCCGGGCGTGAATCACACCTGGCTGCTCCAGTGATACACATAGACTCGTGTTAGTACCCTGTCCACAAGGTAGGACTAAGGGTACTAATATTAGTACTACTTTACACCATACAAGGCCCAATAAACCTATAAAGTGTTTTGAGATGGACCAATATTTTATAATTTAGCAAATGCACGCTATCTCTTCTGTAATTCTAATGATGTGCCGAATGTTATTCAAAATGTCATACACTTCGTTTATTCGTTAAATACTTGAAATCTCTTGTCTGACAATGTAATTGTAATGAAAATGTAAAATGAGAAATATACAATAATATTTGGTCCAATGATATCAGTGTCTATGTGTTAAATGAAATAGATACAGTAATATTTGGTCCAATGATATCAGTGTATATGTGTTAAATGAAATAGATACAGTAATATTTGGTCCAATGATATCAGTGTCTATGTGTTAAATGAAATAGATACAGTAATATTTGGTCCAATGATATCAGTGTATATGTGTTAAATGAAATAGATACAGTAATATTTGGTAAAATGATACCGGTGTCAATATGTGAAGATAAATATATATGATATGTTTGGTCCAATGAAACCAGTGCCATCGTAAGTGCGTGAGATTTGTATGCAACGTTCAGTTCAACATGAACTAACACAGAGGTCAATATGTTGCTTACACCAATGTACCAGACGAAATCTGCGGGAAGGTATTGATTTATTCGATTGTTCTGCGCATCGTAGTTTCCACCTGATGCAAAACGTTAAGAAGTATCTTAGCGTTATTGTCTCCTTTAACCTGGGACGGTGCGGGTCCGTGATAATTATGGGTTGGTGATGATCATGGTGATGATTAGGAACTCATTCTTTCAATAAAATATGTGAAAAAGAACAAACAAAATATGCTGTGTGGGAAATGAATTTATATGTTATTTTTTAACCCATTTGGACAACAATACACTTAAATCTCAGAAACCCATTTCGACAGTGATACACTTAAATCTCAGAAGCCCGTTTGGACAGCGATACACTTTAACCTCAGAAAGGGAGTAAAAGGAAAACAGTATTGTTAACGTGGCCGCAGATACGACGCAGGGTATGTGCTTTCTATACTTAAAGATAAGGCATCGATTTGTTTGTGTCCAGTCGGTGTCCTCATTGCAGACTTGTTTGACTATTTCATGTTGTTTCTATCCACGGAAGGTTAACCTTGGATATAGCACAAGGAATTAGTAGTTTACACAAAATGATTGGGAATTATTGACCTGAAGTAAATTTGTGTACGCCATAAAAGTATGAAACCATGCCACATTCAGTATTCCCCGCCAGAAAACGTCAGTATAAATATCAGTATCACATCATTTGGATTCCTTCTTACAAAGTATATTTCTTTTTATTACAATACTAAATAACAAGTATCATTTGTAACAGGACTGCTCCGGTGGCCTAGTGGTTAAAGCGTTGGTCTCAAATACGTGAGGTCGCTGATTCGAATCCCGACAGAGCCATACCAAAGACTTATAAACGGCTGCCTCGCTAGGCGCTCAGCATTCTGAGGTTAGTGTTATGACTGGTCGGCCTAGTGTCAGGATAATGTCATTCGTTAAAATATATGCATTGCTAGATCTATGATAATACAGCATTCACAAACCTAGTTGAGTTTTGTTTGGTTGTCGCGAAGATGTTAATTCTCATGTGTTCTGGAAACGTGAATGAAGGTTAATTATGATTCACGGTAGAAACATAGGCTCAGTGTCTTTTGATTAGAGCAATTACTTTTACTTTTCACAGTCAGATGTAGAATATTTACCTAAAGACCTAATTTGGAACCAAATATATGGTCTGGAGAAATCTGATTGAAACAGAAATCTATATATGACTGAATACGACAGACGCTTATGAAGATCTATGTTCTTGGAAAAGTTGTAATTTCTGGTCCACTTATTTTTAGCAACCTATCAGATGAAGTGTTGCATGTTATGCTATGGATGGTTATCGTTAAATACTTTATGTACAAATGAAGTTTTTCACTTTCATTAATGTGAAAGCTATAACTTAATTAGTGAATATAAATGTCAACTTAATATAACATCTAATTGGCATCAGTCAAATGTAAGTTATATCAAAGTCTCAATTTTAAGTATGTTGTGATCCGGAGATTATCTGCAAATGGCTGATGTAAAAAAAAATATCAATCTCAAAAGCTACAAGATCTTTCGGTTCCATATTCTCGATGTATTTTGAGCACAAAGCTCAAGTTAGAGTTAAGACTCGCAAACTTTCAGACGTTGAATGGAGTGAAGTTAGATACCTTGAACTTGAAAGATCTTCTTAACGTTGGTTCCTCTATTAGCACGCCAAATATAAATCATGCAGCCAGTCTCCAAGTATGATGACCACTATATCTGCTTTTTGGTGGATTGAACTTCAGCTTAAGATCTGCACTCAACCTGTCGCAGGTAATTTGTGATACATACCATTCTCATCTTTCTCCTTCAAGAGTGTTAGTTCAGTCTTTCGTTTTCTCTTTGGGTGGCGCTCTACGGTTTTTTATTTTGCATAGGGTTAGAATTTTAAAGTAAAATGAATTTCCCCGGGCTTCCTCACTGGTTATACTGACTATACAAAAGAAGACTGTTTCTATCTTAGGCATTGATCAAAGAACATTTAATTCCCTTTATTTTGATGTGGGATTGATAGGTGTAATATGTGTTATAGAGTATACATCTTGGCCTTGCACCAGATGTGCACCTTTCAAAAAAGTGCTAGCTCCAATTGATTATTTTCACTTCCTGAACTTCAGAGGTAAATTTTAGAAAAAGAGCCGATGACTTTGTTTTACATTTTATATATTTGGTCATTCATTCATTGCACTTTTAGAAGCTGGCATTGTCTATTCTGGCAAAATTAATTTTCCTTATTTTAATAGCTGCTAAGGATAGGTTACTTTATATATATTTTGGCATATGTTTTTTTTAGCACAATGGAGTAGTAATTTTAGTTAGCAGTGCTCTAAGACCATTTACAATTTCCAAAAGTACAATATCCAAAGAAATGTCAGCCACATTACATGAAAGTAGCATAGATGCATGCCATCATTCTCTCTACAGCGCATGTTTTAAATACAAACAACTTCACCTTACATACCTCACTCTCTCAAAAATACATAATAACTGGTGAGCGCCACCTTAAAGAGGATATAGTTATTATTATTGTATGATTTAATTTTGATGGTATGGCTGAAATATTTAATTCATATGCATCAAAACAGTCCTTTTGAATAAGTCTCATGTATTTCCTCCCTCAAAACAGTATTTATTAGTGTCAGAGTCTCAAACAAGTACAGCCACCACATTCCATGATAAAAAGTTAGCTATTTACATTTGGTAAACATAGCAACTAGTGTTATACTGAAAGACAGGAATATGAAACTAGCCATAATAATTCATGAGGTGTCAATAATAAATTTTATAGTTTAAAAAGGGATGGAACAGATCATGTACATAAAGGTCAAAGGGTAAAATATTTGCTTATTGTTTAATATGGAAGAAAGCAAATTTACTTAGTCACCATTTATTTTTTTATATTCATTGTAAATAGAAGTAAAGAAACATTTTCACTATATTTTTTACTTATTACAACAGTTTCAAATTTAAGTTGACTTTGTTCCTCTATTCTAAGACTTTTGATTTCCCCATAATTATTAAGGTCACTACTCACACAAACATGCCTCATGACAAATTATGTAATCAAGAGCAAAATAAATATAATTAGCTTATGTTCATGTTTACAATCAAAGTTAAGGTACCATTTTATTCAGAAAATCATACATAATGATATGAAAGAAAAAAATAATTGCACGGTTTTTTATATTTGTTTTAAGGTGGCGCTCTACAGTTTCGTATTTTGCATAGGGTTAGATTTTTAAAGAAAAAGAATTTCCCCGGGCTTCCTAGGCATTGTTCAAAGAACATTTAATTCAATTTATTTTGGTGTGTGATTGATAGGTGTAATATGAGTTATAGACTATACAGCTTGGCATTACTTCAGATGTGCACCTTTCAAAAAAAAATGTTAGCTCCACTTGGTCATTTTCACTTCCTGAACTTCAGAGGTAAATTCTAGAAAAAGAGCCGATGACTTTTTTTTACATTTTATATATTTGGTCATTCATTCATTGCACTTTCAGAAGCTGATATTGCCTAGTCTGGCAAAATTCATTTTCCCTATATTTATAGCTGCTAAGGATAGTGTACTCTTAGACAAATTCAGGCTGATTTTTTGAGCCAACGAGAGCAGTCAGTTTAGTTAGCAGTGTACTAAGATCATTTACAATTTCCAAAAAGTACAATATCCAAAGAAATATCAGCCACATTACAAGAAAGTAGCATAGAGGTAAGCCAATATTCTCTCTACAGTGCATGTTTTAAATGCAAACAACTCTATCTTACATACGTCACTCTTTCAAACGTACATAAAAAGTGGTGTGCGCCCCCCTTGGTTGTTGTAATTAATTTCTCACCGACAATCAGAACACCGCTGTCTTTAAACCGTAATGATCACTCGTGGAAAGGGAAGATTGAGAGGAAATTCGTCGCAGTCACAAGTTTTAGTTTACTGGGAACATTTAAAGATATTTCAATATTTGTTTGCGTGGTAATATAACGTTTTCTAGAACATCGACATTTTTAATTTAACCAAGCAAGTATAAAGTCACAACCTACTTTTAGTCGTTTTTGACGTGAAGTTTTATTAAGCCTACAATTGTAGATTTACATTCAGGTCATGTAACATTGAAGGTAAACTTTACAACCCGGGGTCTGAGTCAGAACATTTATTTCACATAGACTGGTTCACCACATTAATTTCTCTATTGACCTGTCGCGATCCAAATGTGGCACCGTTTTATATGCTGATTCAATATTTACATTGGTAAGCCAGCTTACTCGCTTTGCTATTTGTTACCAGATAAACGACAGGTCGCCTCTATTTCATTGCTATTTTTCAGCGCTTAATATCAAGCAGTTGGATTGTACTCGTTTATTAAGCAGTTAGCATAAATACATCAAAATGACCGTGTTTATCAAACAGAGAAGGCTTTCTGATGGTTCAATAAATATACCATATTTGCGATAGAGGAAAGTTTTGGCTTGAAAGAAGAAATTGTCGGTCAATAAAATCAAAGAAAGCACTCACATGAAACATTACATATGTCACAAACTAGATTAAAAAATGGATTCCGACAACAAAGCTCCTGTATTGAATAGGCGGACTAGCATACTTTCCCTAACGCATGAAAAATCTTGAGATTCGTCCAGCAACGAGAACTTAGAATATTTGCGAAGTACTATCATCTGTATAACTCAAAAGCAGTTGCTATCTCAAATCAGAGCCGTGGACGGAAACAAACATAATTAATGGATAACATTTAAGACATACTTAAGTTTGACCAATCGTTTATAAGTTGGTGAAAATGAATCCATGCCTTGGGATCAATAAACAATTGAGCGATATCACTGACACCCGCCCCCTCTCTCTCTATCTCTCAGGTATACATTCATGAGAGAGAGAGAGAGAGAGAGAGAGAGAGAGAGAGAGAGAGAGAGAGAGAGAGAGAGAGAGAGAGAGAGAGAGGCGGCGCGTTCGTTTTTCTTGTGTATGTGATAAATATTTGGCGTCTTTCTAAACCTTTGTATGGCGCATGTAAGAAGAAGTGTTGTGTGTGTGTGTGTGTGTGTGTGTGTGTGTGAGAGAGAGAGAGAGAAAGAGAGACTGATTTCTTGTGTGCTGCCTTCAAATTATTAATGAAGTAAATCGAATTAATGGCGATCGAAAGGTTGAAAATATTCGACGAGAATGATAAATTTCATTTTAAATTTGCACAAAAGTACTATTAAATTATTTTGCTCCCAAAGTCGTTTATTTTATATTGGTTGTCAGTAGTGCTCTTGAAATATTCCAGAAATTTCTTCTTTCCAAGTGGGTCTAAACGAGGTTTCAGCAATTGTTTTGCGATTCCGTGATCCGGGTTTTTATCATCTCTGCTATTGAATTCAGAGACTAAAAGTCGTCCATTCAAAGACATATAGTGAAACTCTCCCACGCATTTTTATCCTATTTATGGTGTTTGTGCGCAGAGTATCGTCCGATTCCCAGTTTAGAAGTTTCGCTTATGAGGAAGCCATCTCAACCAAACAACCAGTCTTCAAATCCTGTATCAGTTTAGCGCCATCTAGCCAAAGAGTTGAGGCATTGACAAGTTCCTTTTTTCAGTATATCATGAATCGTTCAGGTTAGATGTGATTCTATGTTTAATTCCCGACGATGTCGTATGCAGGTAAAGGAAATTTTTTGTACCAGTCTAGGGCTTCGAGTAGACTTCAAGACCACTACTGACGGTACTATACGTTTACAAACAACTCGGTTTACCATCAAATACAAGACGTATTATGTGATTCGACCAGAGGTGTGGCTGCATCGATATCAAAAGACCATGCGATGCTAATGGTTGTGTCAGCGTCTTTTTTAATCGAAAAACAAAACACCTCTCGCAAGCTGCTTCCAAACTATAATCAGTCGTCAAGTGCTGTATGTGGACTGGAAAAGATAATACATGCATCATTACCCTTGGGTTTGATCCAGTTGAAAAGAGACAATACAAAAAATGATCACACAGACAGGATAGATGTATGTACTCAAGACAACTACCATCTTGTTGACAACATGTACATTAACTTAGGTACGGAACCAAAAAACGAACTGTTCCTGTCACTGTCATCAGTCTTATCAGTTTTCTGTACCTCAGTTGTTTAACGCATATTCAGTTAAGATAACAAAAAGAAAGCAATTAAACTTCTGTAATAAAGTTAGAATGTCTTCAGACAGTAGTATTTGGTACAGTGCTCTCTCTCTCTCTCTCTCTCTCTCTCTCTCTCTCTCTCTCTCTCTCTCACACACACACACACACACACACACACACACACACACCCCATATAAAATCACTGTTGTATGTAACAGCGATAAGACTGAGTCATCATTGAAGCCTACACCAGTCACGATAACTTGACCCGCAAGTTAACTTTAAAAAATATAAGAGGATGCTTGGCGTCGACATTAGGTTATTCAAACTGAATTTTTTGAAAGTCAATAAGTCAGTCCCAAAATCCAACTTCTGTTTTGGAGATTTCAATTATCTTGTTTAGAACGTTTCGTGACCGCAGGGCCAAAATATAATCCCAACGCCGTACGATAATAGCAATAAACTATATTTAAAGCAACCGATTATGGAAGTATCATAACAGCGCTCTTACGAAGAACTATCTTCACTATTCCAACGACTGATTTCAGATCTGGTCAGATTTTTCTCTCGAACGAAATTGAGTTTCGCCCTGACTGGCTAGTCCAACAAATCAATAGCTTGACAAATAAACCAATTTTGTTCCCAGTGTCCCCGAGCTCGAGGACACAGGGCTGATGGGTTTGTTTATATTTTGGCATATCAACATAACATTTGAATAATGCAACTGTCAAACATACAGATTAGTAAACAATTAAGATAAAAGCTACAGACAAACATTGGCTGAAACACAGGTGCGTTTACAGGGACACTAGATGAGGGAAAGGATCCGCTAATACGTGCAGGACAAAGGTCAAATTTCAGTCACGATTTTTAACATTTTTTTTTGGTTTCGAAAGATACACATTTATTTTTGAATAGTTTTTTTTGTATATGTAACCGATAAAATGTAAATAACGTGTCCAGCAATACACATTTCTTAATATAATATTTTTTTGGATGTAACAATAATTCTACGATAGTACTTAAATTGAGCAAGAGGCCCAAGCTGGCCTGATACCGCACACTGGGCTTACTGAGATAAGATTACAGGCTTCAGTGCATTTTCCACTACAATATCAAGTATAACAGTAAACTATTATTCCAGAGCATTCATCAATCTGCGCAGAGAACACTCTCAATGATGAAATTTGTGAAAGTTCTTGTTAATACTGGCGTACACAACACGGTTTATCAAACTACATTTAAACCTTACAGCCTATAAATAGATAACAAGCTCAGTCAATGCAAATTCAGCTCATTAAGATGTGTGAATATTTCTCATAATCCTAGATTTTCATTAACAAATATGCTGTCATATGAATTATAATTATACAGAATAAAAAAGGCAACTAATAGTAAGTATCATTTTCTATTGATTTTTTTTCTCTTGTATCGATATGTGTACCGTTTCAGCAAGAGTATCGATACATCGATATATTTATTAATAGTTTCACGCTTATGGGTGAAACGATACAACTATATGACGCGATTTGATACGATACACGATGCACAGACTACGATACGATATATGTCGATACACCTATGAACATGATGATCTTTCCATTTTTAACAGGTAGGAGGGGTCCTTTTATGTATGTTGACTGGTTTTATTTCCAGTGTGCACAATACAGACAGTCAGATAGTTATCATATATTTATATGCAATTTTCGTCTATGACAAGTTAATATAAAATACTTTCAAAAAGACTACCCTTTGGTTATTAGCGTGTTTTATTTAACGTTATAGCCATTTAATGGTGGCTCCATTGAATTCACTTTACCCACCAGGCCCTTTGTTTTACTCTGAAACATATTATTACCAATTTCATGTCTCACTTAAACTTAGAAGACATTATGATGTTATCTTCACAACAGAAGAAATAATGCAGTTTCCTTTTGCAAAGAAAGTCTCATCTAAAACAAATCCGGGCATGGGAATGAGGACGAAAAACAACAAAATCTACCACGTTGTAATTCCTGCAAAAAAACCAAAACAAAAACAAAAAAAAAAAAAATGCTGTAGCTATATATACTAGTATTTGCTAGTGAATAAGGAAAACTACTGACAATACCCAGTTCTATTGTACAATCTTTTAAAAATTTACACAAGGTGATAAACTTTAGCAATTTGAAATCTACATGCCTCTCCGCAGATCCGTGCTAATTTTATCTATTCCATCAGCACCTTCATTCACTGGTTAAATATCTCTGCATAAAAAAAGAAATTTCAAATTGGCTCCCTATGTACAATTTAAGGAGACCGAAGTATGGGGGAGTAGAAAAGTATAGGGAGGAGGAAACGGCTGTAGTTCAATATTTACCAACACTTTTTATATCTCTCTTGCTCTTTGTCTTACTTAGAAATTTTAGTCCATCAATGCTATAGTCTGATACAGACAGATATATTCAGATAAATATCTTTGCTTCTTAATTTCATTTTTTTTTTCATGCTTATTTATTTAATATAAAACCTGAGATGGGTATATAGTTTTGTAGGATATGATCCAAAGGGCAAAAGTGATTGATAAAAAACGAAAATTTCATTCTACTTTTAAACTCTCTGTATTTTAATTGGACGCAGTATTCTGCCCTTTCTACTCTAATCTCGAAATGCTGCAGAAAGGGAGATTGACCGTCTTGCCATCTATTTTTATCCATTAAACATGTACATCTGACTCGTATTTGACACTATTTTCGAGCTCAAAATCACTCACAGCTATCTCCCTTCACCCTTTCCTAGTTAAAATAACCGATATAATTAATAACTTCAAAATTTATTATCATCGTCACTATCATCAGCCAGTACTTGCCTAAAGAAATCGTAATCTGAAAATGAACCACGCCGGGAACGACATTTTGGGTTTTCTAAGTAGCTCGTATTTTAAACACGCATTTGTAAGGCTTCCTTCATAGAAGGCTCAAACTACGATATATTGCTTGTTTCAAAGCATAATATGTCCATTTAATTTAGTTTAACAACCATTCATATCGTCTTAAAGATCTCGGATTTGAGAACAGTTGCCTATCCGAAAAAAGATGCCGCAACAAGAACGGTTAAATAAAAATTGTGTACTTCGCCGAACACATTTTCTTTACTGGGACTTTCAATTTGCAGGAGTTTTTATGCATCACTGTTCTCCAAAGACGCGAATTCATAACATTTTGCACAATACACGCAATCGCACACCCTGACAGCATCTCTTTTTAAGTACTTTTCATATCAATTAATGACATGTGAGCGATGTTTCTCTGTTCCTTTGCCAATACTCCCTGTTTACCAAGCAGGAAGTAATCTATTTAATTTCTGATTAGTGATTATTATTTAACCTGGATCGGAACAAGCAATAACTACCAACGAGAATTTAATATCATATTTTACCGTGTGGCGCACCGGTGGTTTAGCTTTTAAATTGACCACAGTAGACAAGATGCATAATAAGGTGGAAACTTCGCGTAAAAGTGATTATTAAATGATGTGTAAAGTATTTTTTTATACACGTGGAACACGTTTGGAATGTATCCTATATGCTGCTGGCGTAAAATAATTAGTATGGTGTAATGTGTCCAATTTTGAATAAGTATGGAATCTTAAAATTGAATTCATTGTGCATTAAAATGTTTTTTAAAAACAAGCGAGCAAGGTCTTTATGAATGGTCACTTCGACCTTTTTTACATATCAGTGTTAAACTTAAACGGCCAGCATCTACTGCTTATCTAGAATTGATCCGGGCATCGCAACGCTGTCCTGAGCAAGAAAACAATAAAACTAACGACCATAACCACTTGATAGGAATACCATGTCAAACAGTCAATTTCAAAGGGACGTTGATATGCATCCTATTTCTCAGATTTTTGGCTGTCTAAATCTCACGAAAGAAATAATTATCCTGAGGAAAATTTAGGAACCTCTGATCACGATTGGTCAGTTTAAATGAAGGCGTAGACCTTGGAAGTGACGTGAATTTAAAGTGACGACCTTGGTTGAATTCTTTAGTCCAAGATTTTCCTGCGAGAGACAAGACTCGATGACTCCGCGGAAATCTAAAGATTAGCGCTTTCCACGTTTAGCAAGAAAAAGGGACCAGGTGGCTGTTTTGTAAGATAATACATGCGTTAGTGATGGGACACGTACGCAATTTTAATTTTCGTGTAATTATCTATTTTATATGTCTTTTTTATGCAAATGTGTTTGATATGACTAGGATTTATGCTATACATTGTTTATTTGATTTTATGGAAATCTTTTGAGTTGTTTATGCAATTTATTTCTTTAATTTTACCCTTACTAGTTCATTGATATAATTGATGGATTACATGAGATCAAAATTTTCAGATGTGATTTTATAGGGTTGTATCATTTAATTTCCTTTGTCTGTTAGGACGATACTGATTATCGTGAGTTAACGATAATTGCATATTTATATATGACTTTGTAATGCTTAAATAATCTTGTAGGTTAGTGATTGATATGAGCTAGAAGTTAGTGAATCTTATGCAATAATAATTGATAGTATTTATCTTATTGAGTGGAACTGACTAGGTTGGAGGTCTAATAAGTCACGTGGTAGCGTATGCAGCGATACGGAAATGTTATATGCACCGCTCGTATGTTAAATTGTGGTCAGCCGCTTTATAGCGAGAGTGATGATCTATCATATATTAGGTCAAACCTGGATGTATACTACAGTGGTCTATTGTAACTAGAAATAACGATTGTACCTTAATCGAAATACAGTCTAAGTTTGTAAGGACCATTAATCGTTAAGGTCACATATGTCAAAATTTATGTAGTGTTTGGATAGCTAATTTATCCTTTCTGAGTAAAGAAAACGAGATAAGTTTATATACGTATAGAAGTTATTACATATAGAGATTTAGTGGTAATATTGTTATTCAAGGAAACAGTTCCTAGGAAAAGACGGGGACAGTCCGAAGACGGAAATCTGGAAAAAGATGAAGAGTTCAGAATAGAAAGATCAAGGAAGCTCAACAAATACATGTGAAGGTGGGGGACGCGTGATACATAGATACAAAGACAGAAGCGACTCCAGTAATGCAAATCAGGCATGAACATTGTGCTATTTTCATCACTCGTTACCATGATGAACGAATCCAAAACAGAACACTGCTATTGAAGTTACGTTAGCGTAAAATTGTTTGAATTTAACTTGACACAATTAGCTTTTTGTTATTGATTAAACTTTTTTCTTGTCTAAAGAGGGCTCGTATTGTGTTATTTCTTCTCAATAATCTTGCTTAGTTCTCTGTTGATGTTCTATCTATCCACTCACACCGGGCATCACTTCAAAGGAGGTCATCCTCTAGACAACGACAGCCAAATCTAATTAACCACCCCTCTTTTCCAAGAGGGACAACACGTTACGCATGGGATGTATGTGTGTGTGTGTGTGTGTGTGTGTGTGTGTGCAGATTACGAACCATGACACTGTTTATTTGTAGATGTCTCAATAGTTTTTTTCGTTTGTGCTAATAAACATGAGTGCCTGTGACTGCAAATGTTACTTCGAATGAATTCTAAATTTAAAGAAAACAAGGCAAATTGATATTATTCATGACTGATGAAGACTAAAAAAAACTTGCATACAGTAAGTATCATTTTGTATCGATTCTCCATCACTTGTATCAATATATGTATCGTTACAGCAAAAGTATCGATGTATCGATATATCAATGACTCTTTTCAACCCAAATAGATTTTGGTCATAATAGAACTCATTATGATCTTTATTACAGAATGTGTCATACCAAATCTGTTCGAAATCGGTGCATGAACGAAGCTCCGTGAATGGTAACAAGCTGGGCCAACAAGATCACTTTATCGATATGCATGGATGTATTTCCGGGCGTAATCGAACTCATCCTGGATCTTCGTGATATATGCCTGTATACCTGATCGAAATTAGTTTATAAGTTAAATTAAATATCCAAATGGACAAAAAGCACAGCCAAAGGATGCACAATCATATATCATTAATATGCGTGGATATCGCTTAGATTCAGAATTCTTATCTGTACTGGTGATATAAACCTATACTCCTAGTTCATCACAATCGGATTAGAAATATTGCCTCCAGAGTGAACAGCAAATCAGATGCAAGATCACCTTATTTGTATGCGCAAATGTCTCTCATATGCGAACTTGTCCGATATGTTAACTATATAAGCTTATATTGCAAGTTTAATTAAAACAGTATAAAAAAAATATGGTCGTCATAGTGACAACAAGCAATTGTTGACAGAGATACCGAAGAAGAAGAAGGACAACGGTTGCAGGGCCATACCATGTGAGGTAAAACTAAGCAAGGAAATGGTTTCCTGTTCCAACATTTAGAGGAAAAAATATAATTACGGAATTGACTGTGTATAAAATCAAAGACCAGAACTCTTTTCTCGTCCTCTTCCAGCAACCAAATCAAGAACAGGTCTACATCAACTTTCATATATCTTTCTTTATTCATGTGCTTGTTTTCAATCGTGGAACCTGATTATTTTTAAACGATTATATAAAAATATATGACTAAATAACATTTTTGAAAACATCTACAAGCACATACATGCAGAAAGGTTTGCATGTACTGACGGACAAAACTTTAGCGAGACACAAGAAAAACAAACAGTATCGCCCTGCATACAAGTTGACATGTGTGCGTGTATTCATGAGTGCATTTAGAATCAATCCATCCCGGCACCACTAATGGCAACTTCAATTTGTAAACTGTCCTGCCCTTCAAAGTTCTGCATCTGCTTGTATGCCCGTTCGTACCGTTCTATCACCCTCTTGTTCTCCAGACGCTGGCTGTCCAGTTTTATCCGAAGTTCGCGAATGTTGGAATCCATGAACCATAACTCCTTTTCAAGGGACTTGATTCTGATGTGGGCTTGTCCAATCAGCTTGAGTTTTGCCCCATTGTCATTCTTTAGATTTTTCTCTGAAACGGAATAATTTGAAAAACTTAGATTTTATTTACATTGATCTAACTTGATCATAGTGTAACTTAGATGTTTAATTCTAACAAAAAGAAAATGTGATCTACAAGAGAACATTACCAGTTTCCAAGGAATCCAAGATTAAGCGTCTATTTAATTTATATTAGAAATACAAAATGGAAAGTGAACCAAAATAACGGGAATGGTTACACCGACTAGATGTGGCATCGTTTTGCTACCCTACAAGATTTCATGAATTTTACAAGCAACTGTTACCTGTTCTTGAATATTGTCTATGTAATGTAGCAATAAAACTGATTACCTTTAATGTCGTATTTCTTTAACGCTTTCCTCCAACGCGCTATAAATTGTTGACGTTTCCAGTGATTTTGAATTCCAAGATCTTGAATAATCTTAAGTTGTTTCTTGAGTCGTTTTGAGTAAGCTCCTGCCGTTTGCGTTTCCTTAGTTTTGTTTGGATTAGGCCTTCCCGTAAATATGACAGCTGAACCTTCTGTCACATTCATTAGCACTAGAAACGCAAAAGAAACTAATTTTAAACAATATATATTAAATATTATTGGAAAAACAGCGTTCACATATAAGACGGGAAGTGAAACCGATAACCTTTTTAGTCAGGTTGCACAAGATACTTCAACCCCTCCGGTGGCCTAGTGGTTAGAACGTCCGCCTCGGATGCGGGGGGTCGTGGGTTCGATCTCCAGCCGAATCATACCAAATACTTATACAATTGGTACAAACAGCTGCCACATGAACATATTAACGAAACCACTTGTTAAATTCACATGAAAGGCATTTTTTCTCATTCTTTTCCTTTGCTTGATTCGACACTGTAAATATCAGAAGCAGGCGACATATTTATGCACATCTTTAGTTGCGAATACAACTATTTGCTTAAAATGGAATTGTCCAGGAACTGGAAATGGGTCTCGGGCATGTCTGTCTATAATATTTAAAACTACCGTAAAGCATGAAACGCGCAGACAATGACGATGTTATGGCCGTTCTACTCACAATTTGGTTAGACAATATAAATCAATGAATGAATTGACTAAGTTCTTTGTACTTTTTATCAAATTAAAGGTTTCCGTTATTGAAATCGGTGGAGAAAGGTTTACAAACCAATGGTTAGTAGGCTCGGACTTTAGATGGTATGGTTGGGTGTTTCACAATACAATGCATCAAGTAAGCTATCCAGTACTAAGGCAAATGAAGAAAATATTCAAAGACGCTCCACGGAAGCAGACATGGGCTGACAGGATTAGAATTCCAACCCGTTTGATCACGAGTCCTGCAATCTAACCACTGCGTCAACGCAGCTCATTTCTCCTTTATTTGCCTCTTAGGGCATGCAAATGGGAGAATCGGGCGTGTTATACACCATTGAACTTTATGGTATCTGAAACCATTTTAGTTCTTGGAAAAGAATACTAGATGGTGTGTCCAAAGGAGCATCCATAATTAGGCAAGCGCCTTTCAAATATATCTTGCTTATTCGTTGTAAATTACTCTTGAGGGCAGTTTCCCTAAGTTACCAAATAATAGTCAACAACTGGTAAAAGTTTTCATCGTAGTACAATAAACTCGCATATACGAGTAGGTCATTCTTAATTTTTTTAGCATAGGTTTTCTTACTGTCTTGAGATGTACAGAATGCCAATATGTGTGTCCCACTTTAAGGTATTACTACACTGATTATGTTGTTACGTATATGTGATTAAATTGATTGTGTGTTTGAAAATTCCTTTTATTTCATTTTTGTTTCATTGTATTTTATTGCAATGAATATTTTGTCGGATTCGAGATTCTTTATTTTTCAATAATGAGATTCTATTTACAAAGTTTGTTTATTTAAGACGAAAAAGTATTAACAAAAGTATTATTTTTCGTTCGTCTTGGGCTGGTACATTGTCAACAGGATGTTGAAATGATTGGTCAGTATCAGGGGTATATTTTCTTTGCGTAATCACTATGGGTAAACAACGTTTTCTTATGATTGTTTTTTAGGTAGGGTTACATTAGTGGACTTGCTAAAGTTGTGTAGTAAGAGATCACATGACCAATCTCGCAAGACTTAAAATGAAGTTTTGGGGTTTTAAGTACCCAATCCTAATATTTTTCGGGGAGAGTCATTCAGCACTTTGAAGGAACAAGGTGTATTTCTTAATTTGTTGCCAAGATTTTCTGTTTTTCGTCTGATTTTTTTGGATTTAATAATTTATTCTTCTGGAAATTCAACAAGTTGACTTTTTTAAAATAAAAATTGTGAAAGATATTCATGGAAATTTATTCTGGAATTATTCGGAAACAAAGACTGTGATTCAAGTGAGGAATTGTTGATATTCATACATTGGACTACATCCGACGTCTTCGCCTTCCGTATTTGTACGTCGTCGGGACTCAAACCTGAATTCTAATAGGACTATTTAGTAATAGGACTTGTGTTTTCAATTTTAGGATCAAATATTGGATTAGAATCACAAACTGTAAGTCCTTTTTACTAATTTTTACAATGTTGTCTAGGGAAATAATACATTATTTGTTAAAATATACAAAGCTTGTTGGCTTTCACTCTTTTCTTTGTTACTGTGTACAAGCCCTTGTCACGTAACAATGTTCAATATAAATTTCCTTCATTTTCCAAAATGTTTTAAAAATTAAATTCATTTTGTTAGTTATAAGTTTAGATGCACAAAGACTGTGACTTATGTTAAATACAATCCTTGACACAGCCTATTGGGAATTCAGCAAAAGGTTACTGTATATTTTGTAAAATAATTGCATTTGAATAAAGCATCAAAACAAATGCCTGTTACGGAATTGGCCAAATCACACATCTTTGCTTTGTAATTCTTCGCAGCTCAGAAAGCATTTTGCTTACGGTTTAGGCTTTACTAATGCTTTCTGTTTATTGCAAGTAACATTATTCACTTATTATCAAAATCTGTTGGAAATATTCGAGAAAAATATTAATGGTTTTATCGGGGCCTACAGTAGGATCCATTAACATCAGATTGGTCCCATTAGTGTTGTGTTATCTTTCAGTCATTTTCAACTATCACTCTACAAGTTTTTCATACTAATTTTTTTCTCTCGATGCATCAACATTTTAAAGCCAAAATGTACAAGTTTCTCACAAGTAAAATGCTTCTTATCTGACACTTTGAACAATTTGTTTATATTTCATCCCTAACTATATTATATTTTGATCACATCTCAATTTTCTCGTATCGGAGTCTTGCAGAGATTCGACAGTAATTGAACCACCACCTGAAGACAATATTGTGCTATAATCTGAAAAATAAGTCCGCATGTTTGGCGCTCTACCCATAGAGAGAGGTCATCTATGAAAGTAACGAAGAACAATGAACCATATACTTGACCCAAAAGGGACCATATGTATTTTCCATTGCGCTAAACTGTGCATTTCCGATAGGGACTCTTTGCGTCCTGTCTGTCATATAAATATGATGAAACCATGGTTCCATTTTCACGATACATCTCAAATGTTCTCCCTCAAATTGATTTATGTTTGTATAAAACTTAGTACTATGTTGGAAATTGTTTCACAGAACATTCAAGGAGTACAAATATGTCACAATAACTTATAATCAAAAAGAAAGATTATTGTTTTACTTACTAGGTTTGAATGTCCTAAAAGTTGAAGAAATGCTCAGTGCTTTTTGTACAGAAACAAAAAACAACACAAAAATAGAGCCAAAAAGAAAAACATATTGCAAGGCGTACATATTAAAAACAAAAGGTATTTTCTTCATTTCTATTAATTCTACTGCTGACTAACAATCTCTGTTGTCAAATGTATCACATGCAATCTGAGGACACATTTTGATGAGATTCTTGACAGGGGCCAGTTTATTGTATTAATATCAAATGTATATCATTATAACTTAGAAAATCAAAACCTTATCTACTAAATCAATATTGTTGTCATGTTAGGGAAACATTTTGAGAAACTACGTGAAAATTGATCCAGTTTATTGCATTATTTTATAAAATTTTTTTACTAAAATTCATCGACTAAAGGAAATGAAAATATAAATAAGCTTATTAGGTTTGCATTCTTTCTTTCAGCAGTCAGTAGTTTGCGAGTTTAGTTACAACGGCTTTTGGTATGAATAACTCTTGTTGCGAAAAACCCGATTGCTCTTTTTGAAAGAGTAAAAATGTATTTAAAACTTATAATCTTGCTTCTTAAGAATTAATTTCTCAAATTTTAGATAATGTAGGGATAAAAGAAATATATGTAGTTTCCTTTGATGTATCGGGATTACTTTTTATTCTTTCAATTTATCTGAAAAAGAAAACAATTTCAAAATGGATATTTGTATTAGGTAAATTGTAGACTGAGATAGCACAGGTGAAGCAATTTGAAGGCTTTTGGACCTATTTCATCAAATCTAGTGGATTTGTTTTGAACATTTAGTGTCTCAAGGGTATAGAATACACAGCATTCACTTACATTAATTATTGAAAAGGTTCTGTGGAAACTTTAGCGTTTACATAATTTAGAAGGGACTCGTAATCATTTAGTTCAGTGTTCTTGCAGACGTAATTATTTCTGTTTGCAATGACTGAAGATATAGGCCTATCTGATGCTCCGCACATTTGCAGTTGAGTCTTGTCTTCTTCAGGGAGGGACTAAAGTCACAGCGTGCTTGTATTGGGTGCACTTTAAATAGCTTGATTATAATAATTTAAATTGCTTCATGTATCAGGTGGTATGACATTTTGATTGATTAGTTTTCACTGTCCTTCATTATATCTCTTTTGTGTCCTGCTTCTTATGTCTTTGGTCATCTATTTTGGTTGAAGCTCTTCTTTAATATTTTTTTTTATAGAAGGAGCATGATTATCGAATATGTGGGCAAACTGTTTTTTGTTTTGTTTTATACCATGGGTCTAAAACAGTGTACGCCTCTGGACTATCTACATGATTATTACCAAGCATTAAATCGTTCTATCGCATTTCACAAAGTTGGTTAATAGCAAGTTTAGACACGTATGTTAATGATATATATATACCGGATAGTGATCACTTACTCAAAACACAGGTACAAAAAATTAACTATCATCAGTGATCAACTACTGAAAACACAGGTTCACAAAATTCACTATTATTTCTAACATTTATTGTCAGTTAAGTTAAACTATATTTTGTGATGCTAGCGGGCTTGTCTATGACTTGCATGCAATGAATGATTTGAAACTGTCCAGCCATTTCGGATGATTTTCTTTGTAGGACATCTATACTAAAAATAAACACTAATATTGTTTTATCATAATGTACACAAACATATTCTGAACTATTTAAATCAGCTCAACTTTACAAATGTGGGTGGGGGCAATATATGGGCAGAACATATAAGCATAAATTTTGTTTGAGGCAACTTTATTTCACACCATATACTTTCTACGATGTTATCTTCAAGATAATTATATTTTTTATATTTAATGGAAACTGATGTATAGACAAGAATTCACAAGCGATGCGCGATAAATAAAATCACTATTTGATCCAGTTCCAAATTAAATTTATGAAAGTTGTTAAATAGGTTTAATATGTTCCTCGTTATCGCTAACACAAGATGCATAACAAGTTTCATATGCCTTATTTCCAATGATTGCTAATATAATGCACCACATATATTAATGTGTGTGTGTGTGCGTGCGTGTGTGTATACACACAGAGTAATTGCTCATAATATATCCTATATGTAAAATGATCTTATATCATATATTTATAATCGTCGCTAACATAATATCCCATTTGTACAATAATCACTAGTATAATAAAACCACACATGCACAATCATCGCTAATAAAATATTCAATATGTCCAATGATCACAAATATAAAATGCTATATAAACAATGAACATTTAAGAATTGTAATGAATATATTAGTCTATTTATGCAGTCATCAAGCTTTGATTGAAGGGCTCTAGTGAGGCGAATGTCATTTATACGTAGTGTGTAATCGATTTTCAAGCCTACTGACTTTAACTAGTTTAAACCCTTTTTAGAAAGGCGTCGTTAAAGTTTATAATTACAAAATCAATAACACCTCAATTTCATGTGACAAAAATCACGTGGACATTTATACGAAAAGCATAAGGCTTCAGTAACCTAACTTTTAAACCGGCCGATGTGTTTAGTCCGTGCTTGAAGATGAGCCTTTCAAGGCAATGTACGTGTCACAAAATTTTTAACAAGGAGTCAGTGATTTACATTTTCAGTTGGCTACATGGAATGGTTTGGTCATGCTAAGGTTCGATTTGTATAAATCCATGTGTGGTTTACTGTCTGTACATTGATCAGTTTTTAATGTTATATTACTAAAATGAGAGAGCGAAAATTTGGTAAAAAAAAATAAAATAAACACAAGTATTTGGGGATGAGTCGGTTTTGCACCTCATTGTATATAGATGATATTTGTTTTGTTATCTGACGATTATCAAGCAAGATCATGTTTTAATTCAGTTTGTGTAACGAGCTTAGACTTTCCCCAAAATGAAACTTTTCGGCGCATTCCTGGATTTCTACAGTCGGTTTTCTTTTCGGTGCACATCTGGATTTCAACAGGATTTTCTTTTCCATGTACACCTGTATTTCTACAGTGGATTTTCCTTCTGATGCTTGTCCCTTTCATAATACGACAAAGAGTATGAAGCGACTTACATTTATCAGTGGCCTCTTCGGACGGAATCCAATAAAGAGGGTATGCGGCCAGGCACATCAGTTCAGCTGACCTAGTCATGCACTGGAAAAAGAAGAAAATAATGAAGAAAAAAAATAATAATAATGAAAATAATAATAATAATAATAATAATAATAATAATAATAATAATAATAATAATAATAATAATAATAACAACAATAACAATAACAATAATGTCAATACCTGAATCCCTGCTGCTGCTTCTACAACTAATGCCAAATTCAGAATTGATTGGAGCAGTTGCATGACATGCCCGGCAGGGGTGCAACAATTCTTTTTTTATTCAAGGAGGATGACAGGTGCTTTTATGACATTGCTCCATGGCAACCTACCACCTACATCGGGCATTAATTACTGCCGCCACTAGTACTACGACGAAAGGCCAATAGGGCATCATTTTAGTTGTGCCAAATTGTACCACTGATGTGAACTTAATCGTTTTAGCTACTGCTACTTCTATTACTACTAGTACTTGTACAACTACTACAACAACCACTACCATCATTTCACAATTGCTACTAATACAATTATACTGAATATTGAGTTATATTATTACCAAATAATGCCAATGCTTTATTGCTCATTATATATATATATATATATATATATATATATATATATATATATATATATATATATATATATATATATATATATATATATAATGATAATTTTTTTTTTTATTATTATTATTATTATTATTATTATTATTATTATTATTATTATTATTATATTATTAACACTCTACTACCTTATATAGTAATCTCCGTATTTTTGGCAGATAGATTCTCGACATATATCTTCCATACCACATAACTCCATACACAAGGAAAGTCACAAATAAGGCGAGCAAGAATCTACTAGTGGCAGAAAATTTCTCATTATTATGAACATTGTTTTGTAGAATGGATAGCGGCTTCCATCTTGGAAGACCCCTGCTCCTTGGGTTTGCGCACGTGTCTTGCCCTTTGTTGTAAGTCAGGTTGATACCACTAGACCAAGGTCGACTCGGTTTAGGGAGATTGCCTTCGTCAACTTTCCTGTTCACAAATGAAAAGAAAAGTGAAATTATACAAGAATCCGGCTTGTTTGTTCACGACACAGTAACATAAGTATATTGAGTGACAAAGAAGTATAAGTAAATTGTCTTGCCCACTGACACACAACATACTGATCCAAGGATGGAGGGTGACGCAAGGGGAGGATGATATCGAACTCCCTACTTTTTCAAGTACTCATTCTTTCAACCTTCTAAGTGCTAATTTTTCTAATTGTGGCCATAATTTATAAGATTTGTACGCATCAGAATACATTTTTAAGGAGACAATTTTTAGAGTTGTGCCATATATTACATTTTTAATAAAGTCAACATACATTCAGTTGTAATTTTGTCGAAAAAATCTGACCCTAACCTGAATGAAAATTAATAAAACAATTTTGAAAAAAAAAATCATTGAGGTACTTTTTCTGTATTATATTTCTATATTTCATTAAAGGCACGTTTAGTATACATGAAGCTTAGAAATATGTATGCGGTGTTCAGAGAGAGATGGGTGCACATTAAAGAATTCATGCATGTCATGCACATCTCTTTGTGCCTTTACACTTACAGCACGATGCATTTTGTTGTCCATGCTTTTTGATC
The DNA here is from genome assembly GCA_016746295.1 of Potamilus streckersoni. NCBI lineage: Eukaryota > Metazoa > Mollusca > Bivalvia > Unionida > Unionidae > Potamilus > Potamilus streckersoni. The sequence goes on along the minus strand of JAEAOA010001885.1, from coordinate 4,884,759 downwards.
CGTTAGAAATCGCCATGGCAACAACGTCAGTAAGGGAGACGACTCGTATCTGCTCTACCTTGACATTAAACGAGCAATTTGGAACTATGCTTCAGTAGTTCTAAATGGATAATTATCGAGGCGGTTTACCCAATTATTGAAAGATTTACACTAACTGCATGCTTTAAGCTGTTCGTCGCCATCTATGTAATTAACCTAGACGATATGTGGAATCTTGCTCGTTCATATCTGCTGTATAAAAAAATTGCGTTTTCCTGGTTTCCCCGATCGGTTTACGTCTTTTGCATGCAGGCTCCTAGACGAACGAATAGGTCTCTGCTTTCTTTTCTTTCTAATGCTGTCAGAAAAAACCCCCCAGAGACCTACTTGTTGGTTTAGCAGGCTCTTAGCGCTGACTAAAAATCAATAAAAGAATTGCTGGCGGAAGGCTTTAAATATCTTGAAAAGAATATAAATACAATAGTACACATTTCTGTAAAAATGTGGCAGAAATATACTTGTGGGGCTAGTTGCCTTTCAAAACAAGTTAGAACGTTATCTGGGGGCAGTTCTGTGATTACATTTGCAAACGATCCTAAACAATATGCAAATAAAATTAACATGCACAAAGATAGCAAAGGAAAAATATGATATGTTGTCAGTTCATAATTTATTTTACACATCGTGTCCTGCATAGTGTGACTACTATTAAATGCATACAATATGAACGTTATAAGAAATATAATGCTATTAAAGTAAAGTACATACAATAGGAACAGATGCAAAATCGTTTGAAGATTTCTTGCAACATCGAAATGAAAATACAATTTCATTAATGAATGAAATGATTAGCATTACTTAACAATAAATTGTTAATATCAGAAATAAACACGGTATACTTATTACAAATAAAATGGAAAATATTGCTAAAAGGAAATTAGCAATACTTTCCCAATTAGATTTCTTAGCTTGGGAGTTGACTTTTAAAAAATATACAATTGTATAATGACATTTTGGTTAAATGTATTCATTAGATTACAAACTTTTGGAATAAATTCAGTTTGTTTTACTAGCAGTCCTGGGATCCGAGAGCTAAACTGGCTGAGAAATTATGTTTATTCTTTCAAAATCAACTGCAGACAGCCTGCAAAGTTGCTCAAACAAAATATTTCTGTGATATCAATACAAGTTTTATTTGTTAAAATGTTTAATTGGCATAATAATGTTCCTTTAGAAAATAGTCTTGTGGGGTAAGTAAAAGTTAGTGAGATATTAGCTTTATGCCGTCCACTGGTTCTTCGCCGGGATTAAACTGGTGCCCGTTATAATCATTGCAAAACTTTATCGATACGAAATGGGGTTGAGGAACCAGGTTCTCCCCTGATTAAATTTATTCATGAAACGTATGGTATAACATAAAAGGTGTCCAAAGCACATCTTTTCTATTTTATAAAATGTTAGGATCGTGACACTCGGCGATGAGGTAAACCGTATACACAAAACATAAACACATCTCTTCTTTACCTAGCGCCAACGTAATTTTCAAAGAATGTATAATAAGTATATGTATGGTGCTCACACAGTATTATGTGAATTTAATAACGATTTGAAGAGAGAGAGAGAGAGAGAGAGAGAGAGAGAGAGAGAGAGAGAGAGAGAGAGAGAGAGAGAGAGAGAGAGAGAGAGAGAGAGAGAGAGAGAGAGAGAGATTACCTATCATATTTGAACACGGAAAATGCCGAAATAGCGAAGTAAAAGATGACAACTGAAGCCACAAATGAAAATTTTGGCCTTTTCATTACTTTTCGTCAGTGTAAAACTATTATCACTTTAAAGACAACATTACGTCACGTAATATAAGATGACGTCACTCATTTTACGTCATGATTTTCTAAAACTTTAATTGCATATGGAACTATCTCGACTATTTCAGCGGAACAAAATTATAGAGAAATCATCCATTCTTTTTACTGGATATTTCTCGGCAACCTCCCCCACTGACTATATGATTGGAAGAAACGTTACGAATTAAATACATATTTCGATCATTCGTGAATTATCTGTCACTTTTAAATAACCAAATTGGTTCAAATATGAACTCTCCATATGTTGCGCCCCTCAGTTTCATATTTTGTATGGGTAAGATTTAAATAGAAAACAACTTTCCGAGGATCTCTTAAGTGGTAGTCCTAGCTATTTAAAAAGGACCATGTATATCTTAGGCATTGTTAAATTGTAATAAACAGAAAAGTTTGTGCTGTTTCCTGTTGTCTGCAATGAATCAAGTAATAACGCTGTTGATGTTAGTGGCATTATATTAATATTTTTAGATAAGATAGTTTTAGATAAGATTGTTATGTAAAATTTCATTCTTGTATAACGTTAGTAATCCACTCGATCTAAGATGATCGATAATATCAATAATTTTATTATCGATCTCTGCGCTTTCATTACCAGCCTATTTGGATGGTATCAACAAGAAAAGTCGGTGAACTATTTCTGCGTTTGATGTAAAACTTTAACTCCATATCCAGTGGTTTCCCCTAGCAACGTTCCATCTCATTCATTTTCATACTTATTAAATAGTCATTTGAAGGGCCATGCTTGACTGTATTCTACTTTTTTGGTAATGCACTGTATTGCTGTTTTCAGTAAAACCTCATCAATAATTACCTCTCTTATATAATCATATAATTTTAATAGATTATTTTCATCTTTTAATTTTTTTTTCTCTATCAGCAATTGAAATATTTTCTATATATTGTGTTAATTTTTGTATTAAATTGTTATTTTCTTTTTTTGACCAAGTTCGTATTTTGTCAATTTCAACGATTTTATGTTTATTAATAAATTCATTATATTCTTTATCTAGTATATTAACACGTGCATTGTTTTCTATAAAATCTTAGCTGTTTTTTAATAGGCATTTCTACTACAATAGTTTCAGTTATTAGTTTTTGTTTCTCAGCTAGTGGTTAGAGCGTCCGCCACGGATGCGGGAGGTTTTGGTTCGATTACCGGCAGAGTCATACCAAAGACTTACAAAAATGATTTTAACAGCTGCTTCGCTTGACGCTCAGCATTAAGAAGTTAGTGTTAGGACTGGTCGGCCTGGGTGGGACATTATGCTACATGTCTGCGGCATGATGCCCCAGTGCTATACATCATTATAAACTGCCACACTGCAGACATCGTAGCGATATGACTAAAAAAATTGTTAAAGCTAGGTTAAAAATCATAATCACATCACTTCACTTCTCAGCTATTTCCTTGGTTTGCTCTGCTAATTTTATATTAACCTCTTTAACTCGGCTGGATTGAAAGTCAATCTTGCAATAGCGTGCTGAGGCGCAAGAGGATTGTTCATTAATATGTTAAATTTAGCCTGACGTGCAGCAGGGTCAGCAATGTTTATTACATGTCCTTCTGCAATTTTCTTATTTTTTTTTTCTTTTGATCTTTCCTAAGTATACATAGTAAACTTTTTTCTTGTAAATTTTTAAGCTTGTCTGCAATTAATGTTGATATTTCTGGTTGCTTGCCAAGTACTGCTTCAGTAAGAGGTTTTCAAAGTCTAGCAGCTTTATCTTCTGCTTTAACTTGTCCACGCCAATCGTCTTCCACTTTTTTCTTAAAAGCTGCTCGAGTTTCAATAAATTTCTTTAGTAGCTCGATTCGTTGTTGATGCTTGTCAATTATTTTTTATATGTTTTACAAAATTCGCCAACAGAAACGTGTCAATACAACAACGAAATATTTTAGTTGGATCATGCGCTAGTTGATCAAATAATATAAATTGTATTTGTCTTTGGTTGCTTTATGAGATAATTCAATAGATTTATCTCTCATTCCATCACCGCATGGCTTGTTTACAATACTTCTCACATCAACATTGTCCAGTAATGGAAATAATATAAAACAACCAGTATTTCGCCAAATAAATCTATCGACGTTGTAAAAACCTTGGGCGAGATAAACAGAAGTACATCGTTTATTAAGCGATAATGAAAAATAACATATGATATTGTTCATCTACTGTTTAGTGGTATATTGTCAAATACAATTATTTTATGTTTGGATGAATCATGCCGATTAACTGGAATTAGTTCTTCTGGTTGTTTTATTAAAATATATCATCGCCAGAATTAAGTTCATCATGAAGTTTGCGGTTATAATCGCTCAGTAATTCATATTTATCTTGTTGTGGGTTAATTGTGTATATACCTTATCATAGTTGATGTTAATATTGAGTAAACTAATCAATTTAAAATTTGTTTTACCTGATCCTGCATGACCAATAATAAGATGACAAACTGGAAGGTCGTTTTCATATTTATGATTAATTAATCGTTCGGCATCAAAATTTAATATCTTTGACATTGTTGTTATATAATTGTATGTAATATAATTTATATAATATGACCTATTACACAAAGTTTGAAACATTATTAATAGATTCATTAGATGAAGCTAAGCAAGGTGATATATCTAAATATGCAACTCTTGATCAGCTCAGAAATGAAATCAATACTTTATTAACTATCACAAGTGTGGATCAAAATGAAGTCCTTGTTTTTCAGGATAAACAAGGACGATTAAAGACAAGTAATATACAACTGTCAGATGTGCTTATACGAATTCCTACCGCCATTATTAATAATATCGTTACTTTAACTGATCAAGGTAAGATACAAGATTCGGGTAAGTTAGTTAATGATTATATCAAAGAAGCGGGTGATTCATTCACTAGTGTCATTATAATGAATAAAAATAAAATTATAAACCTTGGAAACCCAACCGCCGATATTGACGCCGAAACAACAAATATGTGTTGCTAATTAAGAATCCATATACTTATCAGTCAACGGTGGTATAATGTATGCATTTCTCAATATGAATAATAAAGGTATTAATAATCTCAGAACTCCAGAATCGGATTTTGATGCTGCAACGAAAAAATGTCGATGATAGTAATATCCCGATGACGACATCTTTAACAACAATCAATAATGAAATGACCACAATCAAGACTGATTTTTCTAATCATTTACAAATATTTATAAATATTCGCAGAAATGTGAACAAAACCACAAACTAATTTTTAGGAAGTCCACCAACTGTTGATATTAAACTGGCTGACATCAATATAAAAATGAACGATATTGTCTGTGGAATGCCTAATATCGTTACAAAATGAATCTGATTAAAATTTCTCACAAGCAGATCATTAATTTGATATACACAGTAGCATCAAAATCAGCAACATTGACACCACTAAATAACACTATCAAACATATTGCAGACGTCACTGGTGTATCTAGTCTGTCCGTATTTAGCGATGCAAAATTTAGTATATTTACCACATATCTATGGCGTCATTCAAGCGATAGTTTTTCTGGAGTTGTATCTAATGTTAAATGAAGCTGTCAAAGAAATATTTCTGCTGCAAGGATCTGACTAAAAAAAATAACCGCGGTGTCTTAGTTGTGGTGTCTGGAATTCGTTGCTGAAACACTACAATTAATCACTTAATCAAACCCAGGAACTAGCACGATTGCATAAAATCTGTAAACAAATATTTATAATGAAAAAAAGTATAGTTAATTTTAATCATATTTCAGATAAATTTCCATAACAATATGTGGATGCTTTAAAACAATATTACAGATATTATCATAAAAAAAACTTTGGTGTGTGAATTTTTTAAAAAAAATACTATAGCATAATACTTCGAGCAATGTCATATTTACCACTGCTAATAACTAGTTCTGGTATAATTTCAAGTGGATCATCATTGAATCCGTTTTTGTTAACATCAGACGTTGGTGTTTTTGTTTCAATTGTGTATAAAAAAAATGAACCTTGACTTGTTACTAAAAACATGACTGCAAAACAGCTAGTATAACTTACAAAGATTTATATGATCAGATACGATCTTACTTGCGAGGTGTAAAATATGATATGGGCGATTTAATACGAGAGCTTCATATTACTGACAGTATTTTAATGGAGGGTAAGCACGTATGAAAATGATTATCAAAAAAGTATGAAATTTTGTTTAAACAATAAAACTATTGTTTAAAAATTTGACAGTGACAAATAGCTAGAGGTCCTGGGTTTATATCTGAGCTAGAAATCTCCTAGCTAAAAAAACTGTAAGCCATTTTGGGACAGGGTTTGGTGGGTCTCCGAGATGAAAATTGATATTTGTTTCGAGGGTCTCGAGATGGTAATCTATATTTGTTTGGAGGGTTTCTAGGTGGTAATTTGTATTTGTTTTGAAGTGGGTAGAGGTCTTAGATTATGTCTGAGCTAGAAGTCGCCTTGCTGAAAATGAAAGTCGGTTTGGGATGGGGTTTGGTGGGTCTCCGATATGGTAATTTGTATTTGTTTTGAAGGTTTTTAGAGGTCCTGGGGCTAAAAGTCTTTATTTCCCTTACAACTGTATAACTTTACATTAGTAATTTGTCTAAGTTCAGCACTAAAGTGCGAATGTAGTTTGGCTTTGTTAGCTTTAATTTTGATTTTTCTTTACTGTAGAGGGCAATGATTTCCCTATCAAAGATCTTCCCGGGACTCAAACACCATATCCATAATTAGCTTGCTGAGCCTGTAATTGTGAGAATCACTCATAAAATCCACGCTGATTCTCTTGAGAGTATTATACATGAACTTGAATAAATCTTTCTTAAATTCATTTAGATGCATCCGTGCACAGAGCAGTTTTAATTTTGATGTATGGGGCCATCGAACCATACTGTTTTAACCTCAGCACCCGATGTATGACACACGCATCACCAACTGTAAATACAACTGTAAATTGCATATGGACTACATAATTATGTTTCGTGCATAAATTTGGTATACGCTTGACGCATTCTGGAAGTTTGCGTCCGGAATCATTCACAATTCCAAATTGATATGGGGACAGCCACTCACAAGCAGTGACAATGCTTCCGATGCTAACATAATTGTTATTGGTGTTGTGCAGCACGTTTGGATACTCCAGGTCATCTTTAGAGAAGAATCCGTGGTTGCTGTTGTACTAGTGTATGTGCACACATATGTCCACATCCGAGGGATATATCCAGATGAACTCTCTTACAGGTATAGGCTGCATAAATGTCCAATCGTATAAGTAGTTGGCTCCAAAATACATAATGTAACTGTTTGGACGATTTGGATTATATCCGTCAACGAATGTATTGTTTCCCCGAGCGTAATGATGACTGTAATGGAAACTGTAATGCGAATAACACGTCAAGAAACGAATGTTAATCAATATCACTGAACAGTTCCAACTTGATTTGGATTTTTATGGTAGTGTGTCCCAAGTAATGTGCGGTATTGAACTTGTATATGCATGTGTCTGTATCAACAAAGGTCTAGAAGATTATCTTCAGCACCATAACCACAGATCTTGTCAGTCGCAAAGGTCTTGACAATCAAACCTGGACCAGATATTTACTTGCATGATCAGGAGACCATCGTACCCAAGAAGGTTAAGGACTACGGTAATTTTCGTTGGGGGGGGGTAAATTATCTGCTGCATGTTGCACGCGCTGTACGCGGCTTCTTTGTACATGCCAGTGATGTGAGAACAATCGTGTATATTTTCGTTAGTGGAGCAGAAAGTTTCTTCAGGGATCCATCATTGAGTTGGTATGGAAAACTCAAAAGTTATCACACGTCATAATCATATAGGTGGGTGATACAAGTTGTTCGTAAATCCATTTGGCTATAAGCTCTTATGATCTAATAAACACCCCAACCGAATCCTCAGCTGCTCCATCACAGCAGTATAGCAAAACCTGTATGCCACTTTCTCAGCCACATGCACAGTATTATATTAACCCTAGGGGTCTCTTGGTTGTCAGAACTCACAGAAACGTTTAGGTATTACAAATCCGCATAAATAACAGGCAAGACCTTCGTCTTTTGCTGCTCTGTGGTGAATTTCAAAATGTTTTTGCCAGACTATGTCATGATTGTGTTCTATGGTTTTCCACCGCTTCTGCCACAGTAAACTTCTTGACCATCATCGACATGAACATTTATTATGTTTGTGCTTGTTGTGCCGGTACACAATTCATAGAAAATCCTTTATTTATACGTAATGATTCCTTGACACTATGCTGATCATATTGTTGAACAGTAGCGTTCAGCATTGAACCGCATGCTTTTCACGATGGATGCATCAGTTGAAGGCCCTTTTTCCAAATAAACACATTAACGGCAACAACAGAGTTACGTCATTCAAACTTAATGATTTAAGTAACCTGCATAAAATATCCAATGTTACCAAACTCGAGTTCGCCCAGGTGTATTTTGTATTTTTAAGACTGCTGTGAAATCGTACCTAGGTGCATTATAGATAAGATAGCCCATTCAAAACACTGGTTGTCATCGTTGTATTTTCTGAAATACTAAGTATAACTTTTTGTTCATTAGACATTGTATTTTTGTCTCATGACCTCAAATAAATACATCAAAACTATGCATTTTAAAGAATTTAGCCTCTGGCAGTACCTCGATTATATTTCTAAGAATGATAATATGTGAACTACCACTAAAATAAAAGAGGTAGTTATATCTGTCATTATAGGGGCAGATTAGATCTATATGTTAAAAAGTCTTCTTTCTGACCTTATTATAGATATACAACCACACATACATGCATGTACTGACCAACACTCAAACGTCCTAATCATCACTCATATCTACCGACCAAAAGGGTTCCTGGTAGTCATCCAAACCATCACTCATACATACCAACAAATACTCACACATACAAGATATACCCTGAGTGACCATTATACATCCTTACTGACCAAAGATGGTTGTCATTTGCTGAGACTAAAAGTATACTAAAATTTTGAAATTGACTTGGAATTTGACACCAAACAGAAATGTATGCAATATCTATTTATCCATCTATTTTTGATAATATCCACCTGTTGTGACTCCAGGTCTTAAACTATGAAACAGAAAGAAACTAAAACCATGAAGCAAAATCAACAAATGATTATTTCTCTAAATTACAATGTGAAAAATTAAGTCGCTTACATTATCGTGAATTTAATCTCAAATAATCATAAATTTACTACCATAAGTCCTAATGTGTGGAATGTTTCCAAATGAATTTCATTAGTTTTGAATATCATGATGTATCACACTGATATCCCAAACAAGTATCATTGTCCCAAAAGTCAATGAACAATTTATTTGTAATTCCAATGAATAATTTAAATAAATAATTCTTATAGAATTATATCTTAACACAGCTACAATTGTCTTCAGACACTGGTCATAAATGGTGGATGATTAATTGTTTACAAAGTTCTATATACTAATTTCACTTGACCTAAGACACAATATAATGCTCTGGAATTCCATAGATGTGAATCATTTCTAATTGTAAATTCCAACAAATTTTAAACAAGCTTGCTTCAAGAAAATTATAAGTTTGCAAATAAGGTTAGACCTTGGACTAAAATTTTAGTAAATTACTAGTTTACCACTTTTAATCATGGCATTAATTCTATAATCCTCAATCACAACCAAAAACTAAGAACACAGTATAGATGTATTTAACACTTCCACAGTCTTAAATTATGCATACATGTCAAGTCTCCTGATTTGTCTGGAAGTCGTGATTTTTTACCTCATCTTTTATTCTACCGATTTGCTGACAAGATCTTCCAGAAATTTGAAGAAAAAAAAAACCTGCCAAGCATAGGCATTTCCAGCTAAAACAACAATTCGAAAAATAAACCTCAGATGTAGTTTGTCCCCATTGAGAATATTTTGAATTACTTTTTTCACATGACTATTTGACCATTTGATGTCATTGGCATTTAGGTTGCGAGATTTGTGTAGTCATGTGACTCAGAATGCAACTGGCGAGTTTCAGGTTGACTTTAATCAACGCTCTAGTTTCGGCTAGTCTGTCAGCAGATTAAAGATAAAACAAATGCTATACTCCCTATATCTAAGAAAATAAATCATATTCCTATCGGTTTCATGCAGGTATATCTTGAAGAATGGTCTTTAAAGTTTGCTAGACCTTCTATTAGGCGGCTACCATATGCCGACATAAAATGGTGTCAGTGAATTCCAACTTTTCGATAGGGAATTGACTCTAACCCCACACCCCAACATAAATGTCTAAATACCAAAAATGGGGTGGCAAGAGTCAGAGGAAACTCAGCCTATATGCCTTGTAACACACATTATAACATTTCTAGTGAGGAAAAAATGATCTCACAAGGAACTTGAAAAGTATGCAGCACATTGCAAATGTGAAATCATCACATAATGTGTCTAAAGTAACACAAATGTGTGTCTCAGCATAAGTAGACAGTGTCACTAAAGCAGAGGTTCTGTTTGCTAACTTTATGGAAGAGCATAATTTACCATTCTTGGTTGCTGATCATTTTAGTGAACTGTATAGAATTATGTTTCCTGACTAGCAAATTGCTCAGAAATTTCACTACAAAAGAACTAGGGTAACAAACATTGTTGACAACACACAGGGTCCAATGTATGACAATCATGTAACTTTACTATGTAAAGAAAACCCTTTCTCAGTGATGATGGAAAAGTCTAATGACAGTGGTGATGAAACGTATATAGCAATTTTTGTAAGGCTGTTTGACAGTGACATTCACAGAGTGACAACCAAATTCCTGGCTATGCCCATTTGTAATATTGGAACTGGTGAAAACCTTTTCAACTGTCTTCGAAAGTCTTAACAAACAGACAGAACCTATTAGGGTTTAGTAATGACAATGCAAATGTAACAATTGGAAATAAAAATTCCATCCTCTCCAGAGTTTGTGAACTTATGAGAAAAAATTTTCGTTACGCTAATCTCCCTGATTTGGACCCAATCTCCCTGATTTTGAACACAAATCTCCCTGATTTGTTTCCAAAAAACTTGGCATGACTATGGATGAATAAATTATTTTATTATTGTCTCTTCATATATATATATATATATATATATATATATATATATATATATATATATATATATATATATATATATATATATATATATATATATATATACACTTACTGACATGGAGATATAATTTATCCTGTTTTGTTTTCTTTTGATTTGGCTATGAAGGATTCTTTCATATTTGGATGATCACAACAACTCACTCCATTGTGGTAGTGATTGATGCATCTTGATTGACCAATGTATATATAGTGGTGTCACTCAACAGAGAGTGTCATTGACAGCATGGTTTTGCTTGTGTCTTATGAATGGAGCATCTTATTAATGTCCCATGATAGCATTCTCTCATGGTATATAAATTTTTTTTATTCTAGAATATAGACTTGTCCAATTAAATATGGTGACCATGTTACTAAAGAAAATCCCATTTGATTTGAAATGACAACAAATTGATCCTGTCTGGTGAAAATTGGGTTAGAAATTATAAATTATTGCCAGTATTTATAAAATAACAATTAGAAGTTAATACAATTAAAGACTGATATACTTTGTAAAAGATATTTTCTGGAGCATACAAGTTTCATAATTTTCATAATTTTGAGATTAGTTTATTCACAAAAACTCAGCACATGCTACTATTGGCAACTATAAGCGATAAAACTCAGCACATGCTACTATTGGCAACTATAAGCGATAAAACTCAGCACATGCTACTATTGGCAACTATAACTGATGAAGAACCACCCACCTACAGGAAGCTACTGGCAGCTTTTCACATACCCATATTGGTTGAGTCTTGAACTTGAACCCCATGGAGGCAGCAGTGGTATATGGAAAGCAGTGATTGGTGAAGTGAGTGTATTAGACCCCATGCCCATCCACAATCTTTATATATATATATATATATATATATATATATATATATATATATATATATATATATATATATATATATATGAATATGAAAAAGAATGTGTATGTGTCCATATTGTAAGTAATTATCATTAATAATTTGACCTTGACAAAATCTCAGCCACAAATGGACATTTGTAAAGTATAATGAGAAAAACAAAAGGGATAAAATCTCACCCCTCTTTATTTTCTCATACAAAAGCAAAGCAAGTGAACTTCATTCATTCATTTGAATTAAAATCCTATTAGGGTGCTGGGATTTGGATTAATAACGGATAAATATGTTCATGTACCAAAATATGTCCATTTCATAGTTATCCATTTTCAAACTTATCTAATACAATACACACATATAAGCAAAAGCAGATAACACATTATGGTAGTGTATGATTTCTTTAGCACAATTACATCAGAAGCAAATGAATTTAAATTAACAATGATCAATTTAAGGTCCATTAATTGTCACACATGATTACTACTCAAACGTGATAAATAATTTGCTTACATATTATATTTCATACTTTAAAAAAATATTTTTCATGAAAAAAATAATTAAATGAAATGCAGATGACACAAGTCTTCTAAAGCTGACAGAGGCAATAACTCTTGCAAACATGAAGTATATCCCATGTTTTGCCCAGCCACTCTAGTGATTTCCCCTTCGGAAAAATTGTATGGTGTATTACTATAAATACATATTGATGCTTATGTTGATATGACAATTGCATTTAAACGACCACCATAATTTAACTGGCTTTATTGCATCTGGTGATACAAATATTGAGCTTTTGGAACACATAATAATCAGGAATCTAATACCCTAACTAAGAAATGTTGTATCTATTAAACAACCTGATATATATATATGTTGAGACAAACTAGTAATGGCATGATTAAAACAGCTTAATGTGCTATTTGTTTGGGCAAGAAACAACTTACATCCATAAAATAAATACTAAAGGTCAGAGTCTACTGAAATCCAGACAGTTACATTCTTGAATGGTAGGTGGGTGGAAATATACCAAAAAAGTCATATAATTGGAAAAAAAGCTGCTTATAGGATAGAAGAGGCATTCCCTCTCATCTGCTAGTAGTCTAGTCCGACCTGGTCCCTGACTGGTTTCGTCATCCCTGTAACACATCAGTGAGAGTTCCAATTGATACACTGATTCAAGTGGTCACATTGTCTCATCAGTGTCAGGTACTCCCTAGCAGAATGTGAGCCATGTTTTGGTCCATGCAACATATGTATAAACACTTGCAAAGGGCCTTAAAACAAAAGGTCTATACTTGGTACACTTGGCTTGAATGATGCCATCATTTAATGCAGCTAGAATCTATCTTTAGCAATTTTAAAAAATCCAAACCAATCAGTTGTGAGGAGAGAAAAGAGGCTGCTAAACAACTATCTTGGATTATGTATTGATTAATAACAACTCTCTTGTATTATGTATTGATTAATAACAACTTTCTTATATTATGTATTGATTAATAACAACTCTCTTGGATTATGTATTGATTAACAACTCTTTTGGATTATGTATTGATTAATAACAATTATTCTGTTAGTGACAGCAGATCTTGCTCGAGTTAAAAAAATTACATGGTCATGGTATTTTGTTGGCTAGAATACAACATCCATATGGCCATGGTGTTGTACAGGCTAGAATACAACATCCATATGGTCATAGTGTTTTGTTGGCTAGAATACAACATCCATATGGCCATGGTGTTTTGTTGGCTAGAATACAACATCCATATGGCCATGGTGTTGTACAGGCTAGAATACAACATCCATAGGGTCATGGTGTTTTGTTGGCTAGAATACAACATCCATATGGCCATGGTGTTTTGTTGGCTAGAATACAACATCCATATGGCCATGGTGTTGTACAGGCTAGAATACAACATCCATATGGTCATGGTGTTGTACAGGCTAGAATACAACATCCATATGGCCATGGTGTTTTGTTGGCTAGAATACAACATCTATATGGTCATGGTGTTGAACAGGCTAGAATACAACATCCATATGGCCATGGTGTTGAACAGGCTAGAATACAACATCCATAAAACTGGCCATTGTGGTGTATTATCTAGAATACAACATCTAATTAACTGGCTATGGTGCTGTCTATGCTAGATTACAACATCTATTACTAAACTGGCTATGGTGTTGTTACAGGTTAAAATACAAGAACCATACAATTGACCATGGTGTTGTACAGGTTAGAATATAACTATACAACAGCCATAAAACTGGTCATGGTTTCATAAAGGTTAGAATACAACAATCATAAAATTAGTGAAGGTGTTGTATAGGTTAGAATACAACAATACCATAGCCATAAAACTGGTCAAGGTGTTTTACAGGTTAGAATACAACAGTCATAAAACTGGTTGAGGTGTTGTATAGGTTAGAAAACACAACTGCCATAAAACTTGTGAAGGTGTTGTATAGGTTAAAATACAACTGCCATACAATTGGTCAATGTGTTGTACATGTTAGAATACAAGATCCATAAAACTGTCCATGATTTTGTATAGATTCATAGCTGTTAATGGAAATACATGTACCTGTTCTATATTGTCTATAATATACAAGATTTACTTGGAGTAATAACCATACTATCTAGGACTTGAACAAGTATTTCATCTATAAATACTAACTCATCATTAGAGGAAGAATCAATCTGGTTTTGGTGGATTCCTCAAGATATTTGCCGAGATCTTCGTTGCCATTGTACATCTTATAGCAATGGTGGCAAAACAACTGTATTCCAATGTGGATCATGTCTAGTAATTGGTAGTGTTTATAATAAATTTCAAAGATGGTACACTGATAGACGAATTCTTGGTGGTCTTAGCTTATTTGTGTGACATGGTAGAAATCTAAACAACATGAAGGTAGTTTTATGTTACTATTTTCTAACTCGATATTTTCTTCCCCTCCCCCAATTATTTTATTATCGCAAGCGACAGTCAAATTCTGACTGCATTAAATGTGAATATCATTCTGGCAGCTAGGGGGTATATAAATGTTTTGTTGAAAAATGTATCAACCAGAACTTAACCCTCTGATGAGTTACAATGATCAACTTAACCCTCTGATGAGTTACAATGATCAACTCAAAACCCTCTGAGTTACAATGATCAACTTAACCCTCTGATGAGTTACAATGATCAACTCAACCCTCTGATGAGTAACAATGATCAACTCAACCCTCTGATGAGTTACAATGATCAACTCAACCCTCTGATGAGTTACAATGATCAACTTAACCCTCTGAGTTACAATGATCAACTTAACCCTCTGATGAGTTACAATGATCAACTCAACCCTCTGATGAGTTACAATGATCAACTCAACCCTCTGATGAGTTACAATGATCAACTTAAACCTCTGATGAGTTACAACATATCTGATCAGCAGATGACCAGATGACTCCAGCAGATGGGAGAGAATGCCTCCACTTTCATTCAGACTTTTCTTCCAGTCATTTCATTGGACGTTCATATTAAGTGAATGTGACCTGTGAGATATTAGTCTACAAGATCCCAAATATTTATACACAGTACAGTTAGTCTATTAGATTGCATCAGCAATTCTGTATAGAGTCTCTATGGGACTAGATTAGCAATTTCTATGGGACTGCATTAGCAATTCTTTTTAGAGTCTATTATGGGAGTGCATCAGCAATTCTACCTAGAACCTCTACAGGACTGCATCAGCAATTCTATATAGAGTCTATTATGGGAGTACATCAGCAATTCTATATATAGTCTAGTATAGGAGTACATCAGCAATTCTATATATAGTCTATTATGGGAATGCATCAGCAATTCTATCTAGAGTCTGTTATGGGAGAGCATCAGCAATTCTATCTAGTCTATTATGGGAGAGCATTAGCAATTCTATATAGAGTCTATTATGGGAGTGCATTAGCAATTTTATATAGAGTCTATTATGGGAGTGCATTAGCAATTCTGAGTCTTTAAGGCAATGTGTCATCACTTCTATTTAGAGTTTCCATAATAGTGCATTGGCACTTCTATGTAGAATCTCAAAGGGAGGGCGTCAGCAATTCCATCAAGTTTCTATTGGAATTTATCAACACTTGTATCTAGAGACTCTCTGGGAGTACATCAGCACTTGTCTTGAGACTATGGTAGTGCATAGCACTTCTATCCAGAAAAATTAATATCAATAATTGCAGAAGCTCCTGACTTGGCATCTTTCAAGCAGATTAGACTGGGTATGAATGGACAAAAATTTAGACTGACACTCCTTTGCTTACACTCCTTTCCTATCAATGTATGTCTATCACTACTTTCCTTCCTATATTTTTCACCATGCACCACCTATTGGTTAATTTTGAATTTTTTATTTACAGACTGTATGAGAGTATATCGGCAATTTCATCTGAAGTCTCTATGGGAGTGCATCAGCGCTATAAGTTTCATGGGTAAATAATTCACAAAAAAAACATTCACAGTTACGTTTGTGCTAAAATGGAAAAATCCAAATTCCTTATAGTACTTATATTAATCTAATATTGAAAACCAAGAGGTCATAGTGCCACACATAACTGTTTATTTCTTCACCCATTGTACATATGAAACATAATATGTAGAAACAAAAGGAAACATAAAGTGAGTATAAGATCACCTTGGGAACATGATCATTAGTAATTTTACATACTCAGAGCATAAATATCATCAGAGTTTGATATTTTCAGCAATATCACGCTGCCTTCTTCTACAACTAATATTGATCACATGACCTATAGTGGTCAGGTGATACGAGAGAGACATGTCGATGGGTGGTAATTCAAGGCCCTAGTCCCTGTTTAGTGTTGGCCTTTGCTGTCATATTTCAATATATTGTCCTCTGATGTGATTGCCTTGGTTTGGTTGGGGACGATGGAATATCCCATACTGCTACAATGTTAATGTATGACTGATGAGTCCCTACTGATATGTTCATTAATCCTGGTTTCTAACACTGCCTGTTTCCCTGATATAATCTTTTTCACAATCATTACATTTGATATAATAAATCACCCAAACATTTTTAAAATTTTAGTTTTACCCTTCACATGTGTAAGTTGTTGTTTTATAGAGTTGTATGGTTTGTGATATATATTGATCCTATTTTGTCTGAATACAGTTAGTGTTTATGATGTTCTGTGGATTTATGGCATGCCAGTGTTGGTTCTATTTAGGCTTTTGTCTGGTGATTTTTTTTCTGCTTTTCTGGAAGTATGAAAATCCACTTTGGACAGCCATTTACCCTTAGTACTGATTTGACATGCTCCAGTTCCTCCATTAAATCTGTCTCATCAGTGATTAAGGATTTATCTTGGTAAATTAAAGATCTCACTATTGACCTCTTGTGTTCCATATGGTGATTGGAAAAGAGTTCAGGTACTGGCAAGTGGGGGTTGGTTTTCCATGCACAGTGACTTTGGTTTATCCATTATCATTTACATGTATACATGTGTTCAAGAATGGTAGATTGCCATCTAAAATGGGCAGTTTTATCAACAGAAACAGGGAAAAACAATGAGTCCCCAGTCTCATGCATAGCTGCCAATCTATACATGGAGCTCTTTTTAGTAAGAGACCCTGGAATTAGCCAAGAACCCATCATAATTGTGTTAAAGACATGTGGATGATACCTTGACTGAATCACTTGAGTACCATGTTCAGGAGTACTCAATTCCATTGACCCACATATCTAATTCAATTCAGAACAAGAAAATAGCTTCAAGCCTCAAGCTCTGCCAACATGGCTATGTGAGAATGCTTGCCAGCAGCTTTTCATGGGTCAGTATTTCATCCTGGGGTTGTCCCAGGTTTTTCCTCTGCCAAATAATGTATCATGTGTTGAAAAATGCCCTTAAATCCATAACAAGAAACTCACATGTACATATAAATACATCCACAAACATATTAATATCAGTCTTCTTCATGATCAAAGTTTGGTTCATGATCAAAGTTTGGTTCATGATCAAAGTTTGGTTCATGGTCAGAGTTTGGTTCATGATCAAAGTTTGGTTCATGGTCAGAGTTTGGTTCACTATCAGAGTCTGTTTTATGATCAGAACTTGGTTCATTGAGTTTGGTTCATCATCAGAGTTTGGTTATCATGATAAATTCCACTTACCTGGATTAAAATATTGTAAAGAAAAATATAAACACAGAATAAACCACAAAATAAACAGCAAAACGTTTATTAACTTTAAGTGTTCAATCTTGACACTTCACTGAAACAAAACAAAATCTAGGCTTCCTCAAACTGAGAAAATTGTAATCAATATTAATATTGCAAGAAAATGTAAAATTTTAAAGACTTTTATTACAAATTCAAGGTTGAATTTGGTTGCCAAGGTAACTTAACTATTGCATTCAAAATACAACACATCTAGTTCTCATCCTGTTTTAACAACAAATCACCCACAATAAAGTAAAGCATCATTGTATAATAGGTAAACTTGTATGGGATGCCAAACTACTGACTTCCTGAATAAATCTAGTGCAAATTAAGCCCAACTAATGTGTAGTAAAGTGTTATGGTACAAAAACATTTTGTCCTGCATGGACTGGTGCTCATATATTCTTATTAAGTCCAGGATTTGCTGTCACCTAATGTGCCAGCAGATATGGGTCTATGAAGTTGGTTAGGAGCAATCAATAGAACAAAAATCACAGACCATGATCTGTCGATGATTGCATCATATGATTGCAGATTACAATCTATGCTGTTTGCAGTTGGACTTAAATTATAAGTGAGTATATAACATATATTAACATACATAGGATTAGTCTCCTTTGAGTAGGTATCAATTATGATAGGTGTCTTCAAAGGTTGGTTTCACTGCCCTTGAAATCACTATCTACCATAATTTTGGTCATTGTTACCTGAATTATATTTTAGTATGACCACATTTTGAGAAATTATTGGAATGTTGAGAAACTTACTCACATAAACATAACCCTGCCACTCACATATACAACCCACACTCCGCTGACAGGGAAGAAAAAACAATCTTCCTGTCCTAAAATATTTTAAGTACAATGATCTGACAGCATGCACATTTTCTATTGGCCATAAGACATACAATCTTTCAACGTGAACATCAAAATTGTTTGACTAATTGCACTCACAAGATTCATCTGAAAAAACAAAAAAAACAACATTCCAAAAATGACAATAATAAAAGTAATTGGTATACTCAGATGATCATCATAACAATCACCAAGATTCATGGTGATTCATTTAAAACTGTGAGTCTAGCTGCATTCATAATTCTCACATACACTGTACATTCAAACTCATTTATCTGGGGAGTGTCAAAAAATCTCTGACATAACTGGGTCCTGAGATATCATATCAAGGTTTAGTTATCTATGTAATTACATTTACTTGGGGATGAATATTCAACCAAAAGTAAAGCAAAAAGATGCAAAGCAACCTATAAATTATTTGAGTTTGGACAGCTTGGAACTTTTACTGTGTAGAAATATACATATAAAAAATACTCCCAATATTTCACACAACACTAATAATAAATCAATACCTTAGGAAATTTTGCAATTATTAAAAAGTCAGTGTTACTTCCACCCCACCCCCATTTAAAAAAAGAACATTAACTGAAGGAATGTTCAAGGCAATTCTGTATTTTGATTTTTATTAAATTTACTTTTTCAGTTACCATTATTTAAAACAAAATTTTCTGAGGATATAAAATGGCAAGCATAATTAATTATAATTCATAGGCAAAGAAATCTGAAAAATTCAATCTTAAAACACTTTAAAGTTTTATAACATTCATTTGAAAAAGGTTCTTCTCTCAACTTGAAAAAAAAAATGAGAGACACTAAATTCTGTGATTATATAGTGAGTTATATTCTAGTGAATCATGTCAGGATATTTTGATAAAACAGTTTCTTTTTCATTTTATAGCATTATACCAACAAAATTTAACTTTTAAAAGTACCAGACATTATATTTGAAACTCTTGTGATTAAGTCCTAGACATATTTAAGAAATTTCTGATACAGTCCACTGACTTTTTTAATAGGCTTATTATATGGTACATTTCAAAGAAAATGTATTGAACAATATCTGAAATAATAATGTTCAACATATTTGAAATTTTCTTCAAGAAAGTTTAATTTTTAATTAAAACATATCAGTCAGCTATTAAAGTAATTATAAATTTCTCATTCTCAGTTTTGATGCACTCTCCTATTCAAGACCTACATAAATATGTAAGAATCACTGATTTCTCTGGTACAATCTTAAATATATTTAGCAAATTGCTGTGTACATCAACAACAATGTTGATCCAAAAGTGCAGACAAAACTTTCCTGGGGAGGTAAATTAGACTTGAACTAAATTCTGCCTTTGATGATAATCAACTTTATATTTTATATCCTACTAAAGCTTTACCAACATCTGACTTTGAAGATTCAAATTTTTTTTTTCTTAAGGATTACATGATTATCAAAGTACCACTCATAAATAAATTTAGAAACAATTATTACATTATTCATATAGATTACTACTGAAACTTCGAACAGAAACATTCACACACAATGTATAACTTCATCTGTACTGATATCTGTTTTTCTAATGTTACACATAAAATACTTCACTTCATCTGTACTGATATTTAACTTTGTAGTCAGTCATACACAATATTTCAAAGCATTTCTTTGCAGTCTATAAATGCCTTGACAGTGATACACAAATCAGTCATACACAAATATATAACTTGGCAATAAGTCATATACTATATTCCAATTCAACAGAGCTGATATATAACTCTGCATCAAAAATACATCTACTGGACTAAGTCTGACTTGGCATTCAGTTATTTATATACTACATTCATTTGACTAGGTTGGACTTGGGCAGCCAGTTATATTACATTCATCTGACTGGGCCAGCAGTCAAACACTGCATCAATTTAAATCAGCTACTCTTTGAAAACACACACTGTTATAGCACCTTATTATTTACTACAATTTGTGGGGATATTACTATTTAGTCTATCCATTTGTGGGCATATTATTAATCAGTCAGTCCATTTGTGGGCATATTGTTATTTGGTCTGTCCATTTGTGGGCATATAGTTATTAGGTCTGTCCATAGGCAGGCATATTGTTATTCAGTCTGTTCATAAGTGGTTAGGAATGTAGAAATGCATGTGTACAATGTCACTAAACTTCTACACTATTAAAGCAAAAAAAAACAACAAAACTTCTGGCAGTGATTGTACTATGGGTGCATATTGAAATTTTTCTCATTGTAGCAGGATCATATAATTTAGAATTTTATAAATTAATTATGTTTTAATTGGGTAGAATTAGATATTTTTATCATTTAATAGAAAATTCAGAATTGTATAATCCTGTTACATCATACTTTGGTAGAGGGAATAGGGTGATGGAACTACTTTCTTTGAAGTTATTTAGATCCACTCCATGCAGGGCAAAAAAAAATTTTAAAAATTTTTAAGAGTAACATTTGCCCAGGAAAACAATGGAAGGCAACTTTAGCCCCTGAGTCATATTCTTGAATTTAATACAATGAATAATAAAGAGAGTTCTTTGGAGGGTCCAAAGCAGGGGATGGGGTGGGGTGGGGGTGGGGCAATAAAGGCATGCATAGGGATATGTTGTAGTAGAAATGTATGTCTAGTAGAAATCTGACAAGATCTGAGGCTGATAATTAACATAATTGTATTAATTACATCATTAATTAATCTCAAACAAATCATTCTGACTGTGCTGATAACTGTCCTACAGAGTCCAAGGTCATACATTTACATGAGCAACCAGACACTGGGCAGTCTGAATGATTCTGGAACCAGTTACGTATATGAGCAGCATGGCCACCATGACGACATGTCTGACACCATGTGAACCAGTTTCCATATGAGCTCAGTTTCTCCTCGAAGTCTGAAACAAAGAAGAATTTGTTGTAAAAGAACCTGAATATCTGTTTATTTCAACACAGCCTAACAGGTATATCCTTAGTCCTACAATGTAAGCCCAATCACCCAGATATTTTTTTTTCTGGTTAACCAACAAGTACTATGTCTTACATTGTAGGACTAATATATCCATAAAGTTTTAAGAATAAATACTTAATCAAATTAAATTTGTACTATAAACCTTGACATCAAGTTTAGTTATTTTCTGCAGTTAAATGAATTTTATTGCAGGTATAATTATAATTTATTGTAGATGATGGTAGATATAGACATTCCTGTAAAAACTGGTCACTCCTGCAAGTCAGTGTAGTTGATTTTCTGCTTGGTATTATGGATAAGACTGGTATGCTATATTTTACTAGATCACCTAATATAACAATGAAAACTTTTGTAAAAAGAGAACATTATATCAGTCATGATCATAATAAAGCTCTTCCCCATTATGTGATTCTCAATAATCTGATTTTTGATATACGGTGGCCACAATTATAATTTTTTCTTTTATATATAGAATTTTGAAATCAGCTGAAAATTCTACATCAAAACCATTGTACCTGATTTGGACATTAGAGTCAGTCTTTGACTCAGCTTAGTCAGTCAGTAGTGTCAGATACTGAATTCTTAACATGCTATGGCACACCCTAGAGAATCTTTGTTGCTAATGAAACCTTACTGTAATTGATCCATGTGATTTACTGTATTTGACAACAGTACATGACTGTGGTTTTTCTTTTAGCAAAATAACCATCATCTCTGTAAACATATTTCTGACACTGTCACACAAAAACCTACACATAAAAGGGAACCAAAGCACCATTATAGATATGTACAAAGTAGGCGCAGCAATATATATTATGAGACAATTACCTGTAGGGAAAAAGGCCCACAGACCGCTTGTACAAGCTAAAAACATTGAAATTCGCACTCAGATGTTACAGATGCCTTGAAACAGAAGCTCACTGATATGTGCCCATTCATAATGGAATTACACATATAGTTTGAGTTTTTATAAGCACTAGAGACTTGCAATTACAAAATAATTAAAGCTAAAACTTAATGAGAAGTCACTTATGTTCCCCATGCAGGTACCTAAATGTGTGATGATGACAAAAGTGTTAGCATATTGTAAAGGTAGAACTTTCCCAGGATAGGAAGAGAAAAATTAGAAATCTAGATGGATTATACTTTTCTTAAAAGTGAAAAACTCCTCCAACTTTTAACAGAGTATCTCCCACATAGATTCTGGCTTTTGTAAGGTCTCTCATGATGAGAGCATTCTCCTTGGCATGAGCAGAGCTAGCAACTGAAGGTTTCCTTGACTTTGGTGCCATGTCTTATACCAATGAGGAGATCACTCTGCCCAACCACCACATAGGTTGGCAGACAAGTTTAGTTATATTTAGCTAAAAGTAGTTTTTTGGAGGGCTGGATTTGTGAGGTAGTAGAAGTTCTCTTAAGGTATTATGAATGAGTAACATATTAAAAGAAGAAATATTTGTCTTTGTGGGACCATTTGATAAAGCTTAGCTTTTCCAATAAGGGAGGAGCATAAACTTAAGAATTTATATGACACTACATGAGTAAAAAAAAAATATTTTTTGATCTAAATATTATAATATTGCAAAACACATCAGTGGATACAAAAAAGGAGCACACAAAAATTTCATGGTAAAATTGGGCTCTTATATAACAGTTTATTGCACAACAAATTGTTTAAAAATTAATTAAACATCCTACCAGCTTCTGCTTGTGTCATTCAAGAAAGATTTGCATGAATATCTTGTTTGATGAACAAATGTCCAGGGCTTAACACATAACAGCAAAGACATTACAAGTTATCTAATTCTGCTGGTTGTAATGTCATTGTTATGGGATGTAGCAAAGTGTAATGCCATTGCCTTGTAATGATGCTCAGTGTTATATTATTGTTATGTATTGTAGCTAGGTATAATATCAGATTGTTATGTAATGCTGCCAGGTGTAATGTTCTTGTATGTAATAATGGTAGTAGTAATGACTTTGTTAAGTAATGTTTCTAGGAGTAATGACTTTGTTAAGTAATGTTTCTAGAAGTAATAACTTTGTTAAGTAATGATTCAAGGAGTAATGACTTTGTTAAGTAATGCTTCAAGGAGTAATAACTTTGTTAAGTAATGATTCAAGGAGTAATGACTTTGTTATGAAATGCTGCTAGGAGTAATAACTTTGTTAAGTAATGATTCAAGGAGTAATGACTTTGTTAAGTAATGCTTCAAGGAGTAATAACTTTGTTAAGTAATGATTCAAGGAGTAATGACTTTGTTATGTAATGCTGCTAGGAGTAATGACTTTGTTAAGTAATGCTTCAAGGAGTAATGACTTTGTTAAGTAATGCTTCAAGAAGTAATGACTTTTTTAAGTAATGCTTCAAGGAGTAATGCCATTGTTATGTAATGCTGCTAGGAGTAATGCCAGTGTTATGTAATGATTCTAGGAGTAATGCCATTGTTATATAATGCTTCATGGAGTAATGCCACTGTTATGTAATGCTGCTAAGAGTAATGCCATTGTAAAGTAATGTTGCTAGGAGTAATGCCATTGTTATGTAATGTTGCTAGGTTTAATACCATTGTTATGTAATGCTTCAAGGAGTAATGCTGTTAACAATGTAATGCTGCTAGGAGTAATGCCATTGTTATGTAATGTTGATAGGAGTAATGTCATAGTTATGTAATGCTTCAAGGAGTAATGCCAATGTTATGTAATGCTGCAAGGAGTGATGTCATTATTATGTAATGTAACTAGGAGTGATGCCATTGGTATATAATGCTGCAAGGAGTGATGTCATTATTATTACTAGGAGTAATGCCATTGTTATGTAATGCTGCTAGTAGTAATGTCTGTGTTATACAATGGTGCTAGAAGTAATGTCATGGTTATGTAATGCTTTTATAGAAGTGTAATATGCTGCTAGGATTAATGCCATTGTTATTTAATACTGCTAAAAGTTTATGCCATTGATTTGTAATACTGTTAGGAGTGATGTTATAGTGTAAAATACACTGGTATGTAATACTGCTAAGAGTGATGTTAAAGTGTAAAATACACTGGTATGTAATACTACTAAGGGTGATGTCACTGTTTCAAGTACATTGGTATGTAATGCTGTTAGGAGTGATGTCACAGTGTCAAACTATATTGGCATGTAATGCTGTTAGGATGTTAATACAATTTCTACAACTTGACATTAAGAGACTAATTTTTAAAACAAATCAAGTAATAAAACTGACTGCTCACCTGAAGGTTCTTTCTGCAGGTACAGAGCTGATCCTGAGGGAGTGCCTAGATTCATCAGACATATTGAACACCTTGGTAATGACTTCTTGCAACCTGGGCAACAGGTTAACTGAAATGGATATGTATGCATGTATTTATAAGGTTTAATGGCATGTCAAACCAATCCAGGCAATGTAGAGTCAATGAAAAAGTATGTTGCAAAATTGTACAGGAAAAAATATAAACAAACAACAAAATATAAAAACCTTCCTTATAAAGAGACATTTAGTCATAGAAAGACAAAATGTAAAGATCTTAAAATATTCTAAAAGGTAATATACCATAATATTTATTTATATATATAACAAAAAAAAACAAAAAGGTAAAAAGATATATAAAATTTCCAAATAACTAGTAAAACTTTGTTGCATAAAATGCACTCTCTTTCTGACAATACATCATCAGAAAGCTTCTGTGTTGTCATAAGAAACTTTTGTCTGAGTTGAAGTTAATGAGTTTCATTGTCAGTGGACAATGGCAAGGAGTGCATTCTGGTCAAAGCTTTCCCATTATCAGGAGGGTATGGATAGATTATGTACGTTCAATATAAAAATTGTGGCTAAATTCCACCAGATTAAATACAAGAAATCCTCAACAAAGAATATCCTAATATATCCTAATGATATTTTTCAGCCCTACAACAAATTTTGAAATACTGCTGAATATGGGGTTGACTAGCATGCCAATTGTTTTTATCGAGCCAGCATGTACATCATCTTGGCATTCAACATTATTTTTTTTCTCAAATGCACACACTGGTATATTCAATAACACTTCCCAGCTTGCATAAAGCTATCATCAGTCACACATCAGTATATCCAGTAACACTTCCCAGCCTGCATAAAGCTATCATCAGTCACACACTGGTATATCCAGTAACACTTCCCAGCCTGCATAAAGCTTTCATAAGTCACACACCGATATATCCAGTAACACTTCCCAGCCTGCATAAAGCTATCATCAGTCACACACTGGTATATCCAGTAACACTTCCCAGCCTGCATAAAGCTATCATCAGTCACACACTGGTATATCCAGTAACACTTCCCAGCCTGCATAAAGCTTTCATAAGTCACACACCGATATATCCAGTAACACTTCCCAGCCTGCATAAAGCTATCATCAGTCACACACTGGTATATCCAGTAACACTTCCCAGCCTGCATAAAGCTATCATCAGTCACACACTGGTATATCCAGTAACACTTCCCAGCCTGCATAAAGCTTTCATAAGTCACACACCGATATATCCAGTAACACTTCCCAGCTTGCATAAAGCTATCATCAGTCACACACTGATATATCCAGTAACACTTCCCAGCCTGCATAAAGCTTTCATAAGTCACACATCGATATATCCAGTAACACTTCCCAGCTTGCATAAAGCTATCATCAGTCACACACTGATATATCCAATAACACTTCCCAGCTTGCATAAAGCTATCATCAGTCACACACTGATATATCCAATAACACTTCCCAGCTTGCATAAAGCTATCATCAGTCACACACTGGTATATCCAGTAACACTTCCCAGCCTGCATAAAGCTATCATCAGTCACCCACCAGTATATCCAGTAACACTTCCCAGCTTGCATAAAGCTATCATCAATCACACACTGGTATATCCAATAACACTTCCCAGCCTGCATAAAGCTATCATCAGCCACACATCAGTATATCCAGTAACACTTCCCAGCCTGCATAAAGCTATCATCAGTCACACACTGGTATATCCAGTAACACTTCCCAGCCCGCATAAAGCTATCATCTGTCACACACTGGTATATCCAATAACACTTCCCAGCTTGCATAAAGCTATCATCAGTCACACATCAGTATATCCAATAACACTTCCCAGCCTGCATAAAGCTATCATCTGTCACACACTTGTATATCCAGTAACACTTCCCAGCTTGCATAAAGCTTTCATCAGTCACACACCGATATATCCAATAACACTTCCCAGCCTGCATAAAGTTATAATCTGTCACACACCGGTATATCCAATAACATTTCCCAGCTTGCATAAAGCTATCATCCGTCACACACTGGTATATCCAGTAATACTTCCCAGCTTGCATAAAGCTATCATCAGTCACACACTGGTATATCCAATAACACTTCCCAGCCTGCATAAAGTTATAATCTTTCACACACCGGTATATCCAATAACATTTCCCAGCTTGCATAAAGCTATCATCAGTCACACACTGGTATATCCAGTAATACTTCCCAGCTTGCATAAAGCTATCATCTGTCACACATCGGTATATCCAATAACACTTCCCAGCCTGCATAAAGCTATCATCAGTCACACACTGGTATATCCAGTAGCACTTAACAGCTTGCATAAAGCTTTCATCAGTCACACACTGGTATATCCAGTAGCACTTAACAGCTTGCATAAAGCTATCATCACTTTTATCATCACTGTCATGATCATTATCTTTGTTACTGTCATCATCATAATCATCATCATCTTCATATTTAACTAAATAGTATTCCCATTTGGGCTTGTAAATGTAGAATAGGCCCAGTACATGAGATTCTGAAGCAACAATCTGTTTGCCATGCATTGCATCCAGTGTCAGTGGAGAACAAGATATTGGTAATTAAGTAGAAGAGAAGCTAGGGCCATACTGCATGTCAGATCTTCAAAATTTTCAGTTAAGACAAATTAGACTCTAAAAGAGGACTTTTGGAGAAAACTACATGCTAATATGACTTTCTGTTTAGGAAAAGTACCTATAAGAGCACTTTCAAAATGGCTGCTATTGTATCCATGCCAATGACAGACTGGCACCACTTCCATTTCAGATCTACCAGATGGCAACCATCATGAATAATGAATCAGCACCATTTTTGTGTGTGACCAAAGAGACTTCGCAAGAAATCTTCTGGTGAAAACTACATATCAGTAATATGTTCTGTTTAGGAAAAGTAGCTGTAACTTGATTTTAATATTGGCTGACATGCTTGCCATATTGGATTTTAGATCAGCACCATTTTTGTTAAGGACAAACTGGACATCATAATAAATCTTTTAGTGAAAACCCAAAGCTGATGTGACCATCCATTTAGCAAACACAAGACTTTCAAGCTGGCAGTTTTGGCACTGTATAATGTTAAATTTTATTGGACTTTGTACTTTTCACATGACAATGCTTGGATTTAAGTCTTACAGTTTAGATATATCCATGACTAAATCAGACTGAATGTAATTTTATTAAACTGTAATTTATTCATTTCCAGTTTTGTATCCTTAATGTGAATACCGCTTTATCCAAAAAAAACCTTGTTTTTAATCATCTGTTAGTTTATATATCCTTAAATTGCCAACCTCATCATACAAGATTTTTAAAAAATTTAATGAATACTGTCATTGTAACAAGTATCAACCGCAGGTGTAATTTTATTGATTCTCATACTGGACTGTGCCTATATCTATAAAAGAGAAAGGTGCATTTAATATCTAGAACCTGTGTCAAATAATGTCACTTAGATGCATGATTTATTTTCTACCATCATAGGTTAGTGTTTGCCACTGGGAATTATTTTATCCAATTTATAAAGAACATTGTTATGTGTTTGTTTATTCATGCCTTTTAAGGAACACATGGTAGAGTCACTAGAGCATGTGTGTGTTTGAGATTTTTGATGTAACTGGTAGCCTGATTCTCTTTTTAATGGGATCATTGACAATTTTTGTTGTCAACTGCAGAGCATCTATCTTGAGTTCTCTTCTCATCTATGTCTTGGTCCTGTGGGTCATCACCACTATTTTACTCAAAGTGCATAATCATAGGTTACATTACATATTATGTAGTAAATGAATGACATGGGTTTTTATAAACAGAGATCCCTTTTTTGTCAAGATTACCTTTTTATTTAACATGAAAGTAATAACTTTAACAATGAGCATAATTTAAGGTGTGGACGGATGCATGGGTGAACAGTCATGCACACTGACATCGAAATGATGCTATATCTGGCCTCTAGTTACGGTGGCCCAACAATTGCTCATTTTTAGGATTCTTTTATTTTCTGAGGGCAATTTTGTGTCTTCCTCCTTTTGGGAATAATCAAGATCATAACCTTAATTAGAGTGAAATGAACTGCTCAAGGATCACAGGATGACAGGTGTTCCAGGCAGGTCTAATGGTAGGATTTGAACTGGCATCATATTGAGTCATGCATGCTAATCGCTAAGCACCCATGTCTCTTGCTTATAAGTAAAGTCCAACTGCTAACTGCTCAGACGGATCTTTCATCACATAATTCACCAGCAGATCTGAGTCTATGCAGTCTGTTAGAAATAATCATTTGAACAAACAATACAGACACTGATTTGCCAGCACATTATGTAATGACAAGTAGTACATATATATATAATAAAATAAACTTATCCTTACCCTTTGTTTTGTCTGTGTGGATTGCCCTCCTGACATCATGTACGGCCGCACTTTGCTGGCAAGGGTCATGTTGCAAGCCACTGACTTGCCACAGAAATTACAGCTTATAAATGCTTGAGTTGGAACTCGTATATTTGAATCTAATATGTGTCGCATAATATCAAACTTTGACCTGAAACAGCAGATAGGAGGAAACAATAAACAAACAGAACATAAACACAAAACCTACTATTACTCTATGGTTTTAAACTAAGAAACAGTAAAAAGCAAAACCAACAATTTTTGTAAAACTTAAATAAGTTATAAAATGCAAAGTTAATAGCTTAGAGCAATATGAATCAAATCCAAAATCCAAAAAGAGCTTTGCACAAGTCCAAAAGAATAAAATGATTTGAATGAATTATAGGTCCTGAATGTACTGACATACCAAAAGCTTTGAATGTGCCAAAGTGCCAGCAGTCTTGATGTATCACAATGGCAATGTCCAAAACTTCATTGAATGAAATCACAAAAATTCCCTGAATAGTATTTTAATACAGTTCATAACACTTTGTAATTCCAATGAATAATCCAAGCAAATGGTTTCCTACACCCATTAAACACAGACTGAGATTAAAATAAGAACACAAGAAAATAGGATGAATTGTCCTTTTCTTAGCCTTATATAAACAATATAGCTCTACATCAAAACATCTTACTCGATCTCTGTCAGAATACCTTCCATGTGACATATATCAGAATACCTCCATACACAACAAAACCCTCATGACTCAATGATCCAATGGGAAATTACCCCAACTTGTCAACAGGTTTATTACTAACAATGATTTTAAGACCTGTAAGCACCTATTTATAGCTCATGTGCAATCTACAATCATGCACCAAAAGTAAAAACACAATACATATACATAAGAGTCCTTCATACACTCCAAATTCAACAACAAGATTTTCAAATTAGTTGCTAAAACAAATGAAATGGATGTTAGATTGGAACGATTATCATTTTGGACCAATGAGACATCATAAGAAGTCTTCTGTTGAAAACCCATTTTGATATTTCTTTCCATTTTGGAAAAGTAATGACAACAAGATTTTCAACATGGCTGCCATGTGGCCATATTGGATATATGGAGAAAACTTCTGGTGAAAACTCAAATTTCAAGATGGCTGCTGTGGTCACAATATTGGTTGTCAAATCTGCATAATTCATAAAGTCCCATCTCATTGATCAGATGGCTTCCAGGAATTTGGATCAGGTAGACATTATCAAAGAAATATATTTTATTCCGCTAATTTTTTCTTCTAATATATTACCCAGTCTCAATACATCAGAAAAATAGGTACAGAGTTATGATAGGATGAGAATTTGGGACAAAAGTGGTTCTTATTTCCCCAGTACTTAGTCATCTGTGCCCTGTGGAAACCGGGCCAAAACCAAGAATATATAAGTGGAACAGATGTTTCCCATCAGGAATAATTAATTTCCTCTTTGATCTCACCTAGAGAATGAGGGCATGATTCTTAGTTACTGTGCCAGTACAGTTTGCCTCTTTGGTGACTGGTGTTGCAATCTATAAATGACTTTCTGATTTTCTGATTTCTAATTTCTGATTTTGCTTTTCTTTTCAAGGTAGTGTAGAGAAATGCACCTCTTCACCCCAAGTGAAGATTAATAGACACGGTTATGGCACTGAGTGCTAAACTGCTGTTGGCACATGAACCATATGAGAGATGACTCCCAAGTACAAATGACAGCAGAGTTCTGGATGAAAGAGTTTAGGCAATGATTAGATTGTCCAAAAACAGCCTTAAAAATCAAGTCAAACATGGGTCCTACTACAATGACTTCTAGTTCATAAGCACAGAGGACCCTCATGAGAGTGATATGACAATGGAGCAGCTAAAACAGGCTATCTGGGAGAGTAACCAAATTTCTTTCACCCTGGAAGACTGTTACTTCCAGGTGTTCCATATGTTTATCATGCATGGTCTGCAACTGATAATGGGCATCCAGACATAGGGTATTTCCATAACTCTTACCAGGCCCAGATGGAGCCAGGATCAAAGATAAAATATCTGGTGCCAAACTGCTATACTTGTATTGGACTGTTACTGCATAGCTTGAGATGGTTCACCAATTTAGGTGCTAGATATGCTTAATATGCAAGGCAACCATGATAGATCATTCTAAAATTGTATGGCCTGGTACTGGTACTGTGTCTTAAACCTCGGATTAAGTATACAGTGAAAATGTAACATAGTTTCTTACTCATGTGACAGAGAAATCTAGCTCTATTGCTAACCTTACTTTTCTTATCTCAGTCTAGTCATCTCAGACCAGTTGTCCCAGTCATGGTGTCTATGCACTCAGAACTATTTTTAAAAAAAGAAACCCTTGTTGTTTTCTGCTGTACCTGACATAGTTGTTCTAAAAACAACAACAAATGGACAACAAAAACATAGTAACTTAAGGTCAATCCATCTTTGAGAATACACCATACAAAAACATTTGGAGATAGACAAAGACTCACATGCACATGATGTCAAGCATTTTGGTATTTTCTTAGTCCATTCCACATAGAGTAGTCATTTTTATTCTATATGCAGGCCTAGCTCAGTACATTTTCAGGTCAGCGTCATTAAATGTAGCTGAAGCTACCTAACTAGTTTTAAATAGTTCTCATGAAACAAATTATATACTGTTAGCTACATTTAATGACGCTGACCTGAAAATTGACTGTCATACAGATATGATAAACTTCTCAATGCTGTGTGAAATGAACTATGATAGAAAATGCTGACATATAGCCTATAAACCTATACACTTCATACGTCTTCCAATGCTCTTAACAACTACAGAAAACTTAGCAACATCCAGAATTGTGTTGTCATGCATGGTCTATTCTAATTTTGTTAAGCATCTCCATTGTGCCCCAACTTAATCAAGAAAATTAACCTAAAATATTTAATGACAAATAATGCACTTATGAGCCAGAAGGAATCATTTATCCATCAACACATTAATCCACATTTCCAAGACAGAAAAATAAATTTTCAAAGTATCCATGAACTTGAAAGTTTAGCATATGGTTATCTGCTAGGTCCGTATTTGGAAGGTCTTTTATACACTGGGATAATTTTTCAATCAATATTAAGGACAACGCAAGAATGTCAGAGTTTCACCTCCTCCAAAGAAAAGGAGAGTTATACATCATGGGGACACAGATCTTGAATTCCCCATGAATAATCTAATGCAACATGTTACTCTTCATTACAGCTTGTACTAAGTATAACTACAGTTGAGCTGAGTACCCAGTATAGTTTCATTATTTACAATATAACTTTTTAAAATTGGAACTGATGAAACTGAAAGTTCATTTCATATAACATCCATATATTAAATGTGATAATACCTCATTACTATGCGATACTTTGATGTTATTTTCTTTGCTCACACTTAACTGTGTACTTTGGATGCAACGGTCACTCCACAACTCTCATTAACATATTTGTATCAATCTGCCACATGTAAAAATTTCAACATGAACTGTATTCCAATAGTGAAGAGTTCTTTTTAACTTAAAGGAAAATATTGGAAAAGAAAAATAATCTATGTTGGGGTCTGGACTACATTATATGTCTCCCCACTTGGCAACCTTTGTGATTTCCTTGTCTCTATCCAAACCCCAACACAGATTCTAGATATCTGATTTAAGTGCTGTAATTGTCATGGACAGGTGTCAGGTACTGAGTTTGAAAACAAGAACTGGTCACACTGGGAAAAATTATCCCTTTGTTCAGTCTCAAGTGATGGGTGCCATCAGGTGCAAAAGTCTAGAACTGGCTGTTCTGGGAAAGATCACTGAATCCAATACTGGATAAGTCTGTGTTGACTGCACATCTAGTCCGTATCCAAGGCATAGTCATGAAAATCTTAACTGCCTATGATAATGATTGTTAACTTAGGTGCAAGCCCTGGCAAAACTGATGGAATACCATCCTTGACTGTGCAACTCCTCACTCTCTCATTTATTCATTGTGATTTGGCAATGAGGATTGCCCATTCATTCTCAGGCCAGCACACAGCATAAAAACATAATGTGTATAACTTGGCTTGTACCTAAAGCTGTACCGATTACTTGGCCATGCTCATAATCAGGCTGATTATGAGAACAATCAGTGTAATCAGTATCAGCAGAATTAATCAGTACCGATGTAAACAAATTTCCAAAATATAAATTCAATCATAACAGTCATCTTAACATGGTTTGAATTTTAAATCAGAATTCAATAGTGGAAATTAAGGAATAAACATTTGATTTGGGATTTAATTGAAAGAATATATTTTTAAAAGTTAATACTTTTTAACACACTTGCTCAAAACTACCACTGATTGTCTGTACACAACAAATTATCAGTACCATTCATGCACTCATCCCAATCACAGCAGCCATCCAGGCAACAAAACTTCGTGTGGCTGTTGAACTTCTGGTATACACATTAGCAGATAGCAAGACAGATTAGATAGCTAGTAAAATTTCCAACTACTATGAAATTATGACTCACTATAGTTAATCTCTTCTTTAGTCAGTCCTGCAATGCTGCTAATCAACGAGTAGCAATCGCAGGATGAAGCAGCAGAATGCTCACATTCAAATATTATGCAGATGGGATATTGGCATGCCACGCCAGCAATGTTACCACTGGATACCATAACTGCTGAGTAGCTTCTGCATGATGCATGCATCCATCCAGCCACATAGATAACTTAGTAGTAACTTAACTGATTTAAAACATTTTTTCAAGAGCATGAATTGATTGGATTATTAATATCGACTAGTGATTGTACCCTATTAGGCTCTTAAGGTAAGACAAAAGTGCTAATACCATTGTTGATGTCTTATTCTCTTAATTCTCTTATAAATCTTTATCCAAACAAAATATTAAAGTTTATGTACCACCTGAGGCTGCACAAATGTCTTTGCTGCAAAGTTTCTAATCACAACCACCCTTATATTGTTCCTTCATTCAAATATACTGGTATACAAAATTACATACACCACCATACATGGACACAGTGAAATGTTAAAACTTGCAAAATTACTTCACTTTAATACTTTTATGTTATTGCCAGGAAATGCGGAGTATATGACCTATATAATTGATGGTTACAAGACATCTATTTGTGCTGATGCCAGGTAATGTAATGTAATAAACCTTTGCAATGGTCAATGGAGTCCAATATAATCCATATGACACAAAATGGTTTCGGATGAAGCTCAAAACATGACTAATAATCTACCTAAAATTCTGACTGTAATGTCAGGGCTGTTCTAAAGTGTAATTTGTTTTCTGAAGGATTATTTACTCAAGAAATCTGGTGAATGTGTAATTTAAGATTGTAGTCCTATGTTTGTTCTTTCAATAGGTCAATAACTGTGTTGGTACAACTAATTACTGATCTTGCCAAATACCTCTGATGCCAAAGCCTCCAGCTGTCCAGCAAGATTCTGTAGCTGAAAGAAAACATTAGTCCCATGAAGCCATACAAAATTTCCAAGAACTCAAGCATTCATTTTTTTTTTTGTCATTTCACTCTTTTCAAATGCTAAGTGTTAAAACCATCTTGGATATTCCTTAAAAACTACAACATAACAAATTTGGCAGAAAAAAATATTTTCAATATCATTGCAAGATACCTGTAAATACAATATAAAATTCTTTTTTTTTATATTTTTTTCTCAAGTACTGCAGACATGTATAGTACCAAAGATGGGAAGCCTTGGACTCACCATTTTAAAAAAATGAATATTGAGAAACACTTCTATTTTTTGCAAATTGTAAATCATAAAAACCAATGCATCAAATTCACATACACTATTGTCTGAGATCTAGAAAGTACAACAAAAATAAGAAAAATGAAAGGATAGGAAGGCAGTAAACCATGAAAATGAGATATAATAAAAAAAACATTGATTATTCTGTTTTCTATTGAAAATGTTTGCTTATTTTGTTCTCTATCATAAATGTGTAGCTTGGGTTTGCCTAATGGAGAGAACAGATGTTTGAATAAATAATTCTATTTAATATATCCCATTTCTCATAGAATTTTGAATCTAATTTATCTTTGTGATAAAGAACTTAGAAAAATAATACAATTTCAAAATTTCAATCAGACCTTGTAAATTTTATTTTACTGGCAGTGTATATATGTAACATTTTGAAATAAAAAAAAAGAGTTTAGTACATCTGAATGATTTTGATTTGTCACCAAGAATAAGTTGCTAAAAAAGAGAATATAATCTTAAATCCAGCATTTTTTGCATTAAGTACTCAGAATGGATTGACCAAAACTCACTAATATGACTATAAACCTGATACAAAGGATACAAAATCATTCAAACATTTCAGACAATGTCAAGATAGACACACATAAGTTTAGCTTTATCTAAATTATTTTTTTTGGGGACAATAGTTATTGGTTCAGAACTGCAACATTTAAGAAAGTCTTCAGATATATATACAAACTGGTTTGATTAAAAAAATTCAACATCTAGTTCTCTGTATTATCCAACTCAAAAACCAGTATAGCTAAAGCCCTAGTCAAGATCTCCAGAATAACAACATAAAAAAAACAATCCTCAATGGATGGATGAAATCTGAACAAATTTTTCATGGCTTGCAGGAAGCAATGTGAACGACAAATTGTCAGTTCACAGAAAACTTTAAACCATTGCCATCTGTTGGGAGTAAAGCAAGGTAATGAGCGAGAGTTATTTCCCTTTGACCCTATAATATAAACAGAAAAGATGAGTATTTTTTTCTTTTGGGTGTGATGGATTTCTAGGCAGTGAAGCTTATGTTTCTAACATATGTGATTAGGGAATATATTAGGAGAATCTGATTCTGGATTATCGTGCAAAGGGAAATTAAGAAGCAGCTTGAAAAACTGATTTTCAAATCCATGAAATACTTTCACACGAAGTTCACTTTTCATTTATTATCAATTAATCCACATTTTCTTCAAAATACATTTATCATTTTGTTTACATTTATTCTCCATTTCATTTCAATTGCACTTATCAGCATTTCATTTCACTGATTTATATTATACTGATACAAATTTTGCATCTCTATGTTAGAACAATCTTAATTGATGCATAATTTTACATACATAATTTTACAGTTACTATAAAATGTTTGCATCAGGTTTAGAAACTCTGTTTCTCTTCAATGAAGATACAAGTTCCTTTCTCCACATTTTAATTTGCTAGACAACATACCATATACTTCCTAAGATGGTTCTAACTACAAACAACATAGACCCCAATCTACCATCACAAAATATTGTAAAAAAACCATTAGCCCTTGTTTTACTATCAAACAATATGCTAAAAACCATTGTTTTACTATCAAACAATATGCTAGAAAACCATAAGACCCTGATTGACCATTACACAATATGCTAGAAAACCATTGGACCCCCGATCTACCATTACACAATAAGCTAAAAAAATATCAGACCCTGATCTACCATTACACAATATGCTAGAAAACCATTAGACCATGATCTACCATCACACAATATGCTAAAAAACCATTAGCCCTTCTTTTACTTTCAAACAATATGCTATAAAACCATTAATTCATGATCTACCATTACACAATATGCAAACAAAACATTAGACCCTGATTTACCAATACACAATATTAAAAAAAACCCCAAAAAACAATCAGACCCTGATCTACCATTACACAATATGCTAAAAAAAACCATTAGCCCTTGTTTTACTATCGAACCATATGCTAGAAAACCATTAGACCCCATTCTACCATCACACAATATGCTAAACAACCATTAGCCCTTCTTTTACCATCAAACAATATGCTAGAAAACCATTAGTTCATGATCTATCATCACACAATATGCTAAAAAACCATTAGACCTTGATTTACCATTACACAATATACAAAAAAACCATCAGACCCTGATCTACCATCACATAATATGCTAAAACAAAACATTAGCCCTTGTTTTACTATCAAACAATATGTTAAAAAAACCATTAGACCATGATCTACCATTACACAATATTCTAGAAAACCATTAGACCATGATCTACCATTACACAATATGCTAGAAAAAATTTAGACCCTGATCTAACATTACACCATATGCTAGAGAACCATTAGACCCTGATCTACCATCACACAATATGCTAGAAAACCATTAGACCCTGATCTACCATCACACAATATGCTAGAAAACCATTAGACCCTGATCTACCATTACACAGTATGCTAGAAAACCATTGGACACTAATCTACCATCACACAATATGCTAGAAAACCATTAGACCCTGATTTACCATTACACAATATGCTAAAAAACCATTAGACCATGATATACCATTACACCAAATGCTAGAAAACCATTAGACCATGATCTACCATCACACAGTATGCTAGAAAACCATTGGACACTAATCTACCATCACACAATATGCTAGAAAACCATTAGACCCTGATTTACCATTACACAATATGCTAGAAAACCATTAGACCTTGATCTACCATCACACAATATGCTAGAAAACCATTATTATCAAAATTTATGTTGCTTGTTCTACTGAAATTACTCCTAACAAACTGCATTGATCCATATTTGTGGGGAATTATGCCAAAGAAGATCCAGGTCCATGCAGTTTGCACTTGGATCTAACTTACATAAATATATACAGTGTATGCACACAAGAAATGCATTAAATATATAATGTGGCTAAAGTTTTAGATTGTCTTACTTTAAAATGCAAAATAACCTTGGAAATGTAAAACTTTTTTTCAAGGTTGGTTTGCTTCTGCAGTTGGCATAATTTAATATTTCTCAAAAATCCTTAACAGTTTTCTGCATCATTCAAGCACAGAAAATTTGATTTCAATAATTCAAGAGGATCCAATGTTGGTTATCAGTTCCATTTAAGGACTAAGATCAAAAGTGTGTCTATACTTTTCTGTCTTCTTAAGCATATTTCAAAGTTAATTTTTAAAATTCAAAATACATTCAAGGTTTTAACAGGTAAAAGACTTTACCTAGATAATGATAATTAATGAATACAGTAAAAACTGTCTTGTAAGGCCATTGCTAATGAGAAAACTTGACCTCAAAGACCAGATTCATGATGTGTGGATTTATTGACAGTGTCATGACCAGTTATGACAGCTTGCACCTTGAAAAACCACAATAATTGACAGGAGAAGTGGTCTTTTAAGACAGGTTCAACTATACAGTAAAAGCTGTCTTGAAAGACCACTGCTAATGTGGACATGTATCCTCAAATTTTGGCAGATGAGGTGCTCTTTCAAGACAGGTTCTACTGTACTGGCAATGGTGATGATATCAGCAATGATAACAGTGATGATAATTACAAAGAGTATTGTCATCATCTTCATTGCTGCCAATCATATCACCATTCTATCAGCATGATCATCATCACTGACTAACAACATCCACTACGACTCTAAATACACTTGAATTTCTCAGCTTATATACACTAATTTAAGTTCCTCCTCCCATCATTTCAATTAGAAAAAGGTATTTAAGTTGCAAGATCTGGTCTAGATTTCACAAAGAAACTCCAATCTTGTCTTAAACTTAAGACCAGTTTTGAGTAATATTCTTGACTTAAATGTAAATGATTTAAAACTGACCAATCAAATGTATTTAGTCTAGACTTTGAGAAAAAGTTGATAAAAATGTCACAAGGCAACAAAAGTGTTTTATTTCCAAACAAGACTTGCTGAATTTCAGGTAAGTGCTGTAAAATACATTTAAAAAACTTCTGATTTTAAATGACAAAATGACAACTAATGATCTGATTGTTGTTGTTGTTGTTGTTCTAGAGTTTAACACCATTTTTCAGCACAAGATGGGCTTTATATGGTGGCCAGTATTAATAGTGGTAGAAGAACACTGGAAAACCCCAGAAAGAACCACAGACCCAAGAGAAGCTACTAGCAAGCTTTTTCATATACCACACATTAGCTGAACTAATCATCTGAAATTTGATTATTGTTGTACCTTTCAATCCAGGTGCTGATCCTTGTATCCTTGGTAATTTCACTAGGCATGCAGTAGATTGCAGCCAGAGCAGCTGTTTGAATGTCACTAGTGATGTCAACATAGCTCTGTAACAACTCCACCCCCTCCTGTGATGCACCTGTACAGAAACAAAAAATAATCTGTCAGTTTAAAAGTTTGATTCAATTTATGTGATCTATATTGTGATGTGTCATGTGATTATGATTTTTAACATACCTTTAACAATTTTTCAGTCATATCGCTATGATGTCTGCAGTGTGGCAGTTTATAGTGATGTCTAGCACTGAGGCATCATGCTGCTGACAGGCTGACCAGTCCTAACACTGACCTCTTAATGCTGAGCATCAATCAAGACTGCTGTTAGTACCATTTTTTAAGTCTTTAGTATGACATGTCAAGGGATCGAACCCATGACCTACCGCATCCGAGGCTGACGCTTTAACCACTAGGCCACTGGAGCAGTTGATCTATATTGGCATTCTAAGTTTATTTATGTAATGTCTATTGTGCATGTGAAGTCTATATATGTAATGTCTATTGTACATGTGAAGTCTATATGATGTCTATTGTACATGTAAAGTCAATTTATGCAATGTCCATCATACATGTGAAGTCTATTTATGTCATATCTATTGTACATGTGAAGTCTATGTGATGTCTATTGTACATGTAAAGTCAATTTATGCAATGTCCATCATACATGTGAAGTCTATTTATGTCATGTCTATTGTACATGTTTAGTCTATTTACTGGTTTCATTGCCTCATAGAAATACTTTCAAAAAGTTAAATAACTTCATTAATTGGTCTTTAAACACTTGTGGGAAATTATTGATACTGCATATGTCAGAACCTAGTGTCAAATCAGGGTTCTTAAAGGTGCAAAGCAAATGTAACAAAGTATGGGTATCTAGACCCTTAAGTTTTAAGTCATGTAATACCATAATACATCCATTTTTATACATGAAAAATTATTAATTTTAAAGTATATAAAAATTAGATGTAAAATAAATAATTATAAGTTTTTGGCATTGACTGTGTAAAAAAAAATAAAGGTATTGTGCCTGAACAAGTTCTATGGAACCCACAATTCTCGACAACCTGATGGTACTAAC
Source organism: Potamilus streckersoni (assembly GCA_016746295.1). NCBI lineage: Eukaryota > Metazoa > Mollusca > Bivalvia > Unionida > Unionidae > Potamilus > Potamilus streckersoni. Next base: position 4,843,951 of record JAEAOA010001885.1, on the reverse strand, counting down.
ATACAAAATAAATGTACAAATTCAACAACCTAATGGTACTAATGTCCAAAAAAAATGTACAAATTCAACAACCTGATGGTACTAATGTCCAAAATAAATGTACAAATTCAGCAACCTGATGGTACTAATGTCCAAAATAAATGTATAAATTCAACAACCTAATGGTACTAATGTCCAAAATAAATGTACAAATTCAACAACCTGATGGTACTAATGTCCAAAATAAATGTACAAATTCAACAACCTGATGGTACTAATGTCCAAAATAAATGTACAAATTCAACAACCTGATGGTACTAATGCTCAAAATAAATGTACAAATTCAACAACCTGATGGTACCAATATCCAAAATAAATGTACAAATTCAACAACCTGATGGTACTAATGTCCAAAATAAATGTACAAATTCAACAACCTGATGGTACTAATGTCCAAAATAAATGTACAAATTCAACAACCTGATGGTACTAATGTCTAAAATAAATGTACAAATTCAACAACCTGATGGTACTAATGTCCAAAATAAATGTACAAATTCAACAACCTGATGGTACTAATGTCCAAAATAAATGTACAAATTCAACAACCTGATGGTACTAATGTCCAAAATAAATGTACAAATTCAACAACCTAAAGGTACTAATGTCCAAAATAAATGTACAAATTCAACCTAAAGGTACTAATGTCCCAAATAAATGTACAAATTCAACAACCTAATGGTACTAATGTCCAAAATAAATGTACAAATTCAAGAAACCTAATGGTACTAATGTCCAAAATAAATGTACACATTTTGTCTCATTCTGCTATCAACTCTAGAATCCAATTACAACAAAAATAAAAGTACTTTTAAAGACTTGTTACATGTATTAGCAAATGAAAGAGAGAGAGAGAGAGAGAGAGAGAGAGAGAGAGAGAGAGAGAGAGAGAGAGAGAGAGAGAGAGAGAGAGAGAGATGAAACAATAATGTCATAGGGTGCAAGCTCATCTGCATTTAGAGCATACTCTGTAGCTGTTATTTTGGCAAATTTATTAAGACGATCTGAACATGTATTAGTTATTGGTAAATTTGTATGCAATGATACGAACCTACATTGCCCAGAAATTAAGTGCAAGTTGTAATCTTACAGCAACAGTGACTTCATTATCAAGTTGCAATAAGTGATAAAAGAACTTTCACAAAACTTTTTTTGCAAATGCTTTTGCTTGTATGTGAGAGAGAGAGAGAGAGAGAGAGAGAGAGAGAGAGAGAGAGAGAGAGAGAGAGAGAGAGAGAGAGAGAGAGAGAGAGAGAGAGAGAGAGGAAACAATGTGTCCATGTACGAGGCCATATTTATTCAAGCTGATTTTTATTTGTAGCTTTTGGAATAAATGAGAAAGACATGTTACAGGTCAATTGTAATATGTATTTTCAGTTATCTGATGACTGATCTTCCTCATGTACAAGGGCACTACTGTATTCCATTATCAATTAACATACCTCTAAATCAACAATTCATTCTTGCTTTAATTATACATCATCACAACCACATGGCTAGGCAGTGTTATTTACATGCTAATTAAATATGCTACAAGCCTTGGTTGAAAGCAGATTGAGGGCAAGATTCAACAGAAGAGGTCAAATCAGCAAGGTTACCAATAGGGAAATGAGGTTATATTTAGAGAAAGGAAAATCTGTCAATGTGCCATCAAAGCCATTGTACATACACATAACTTTTTATTTATACTGGTCAATAAGATAACAACAGAGGGGTCTTTTTTAGAATTTATTCACAGTTAAAACAGTACAAGTGCTTAAAAGATATGTATGTATGTATGTATGTATGTATGTATGTATGTATGTATGTATGTATGTATGTATGTATGTATGTATGTATGTATGTATGTATGTATGCATGCATGCATGCATGCATGTATATATATATATATATATATATATACACACACACACAAATCAATTTAATGTATTCAGACTTTCAAACAGAAAATTACAAGGTTATTATATATTATACTTTATGTTTATATGACTATAATGAAACAATTATGACTAGTTGACAATGATCTGTGGTCTTCACATTAGCATGTGCTGAGATATCATTTTTATTCAATAAGAAAACACTGAAGGGCCTCTGAGCTTATTTTAAAATGCACATGGAGTTTTGTTACTGTGATGGACTTAAGAGAACTACTTAATGAAATGTGCTGTAAAGGCCTTTATCCAGCTGTTAAAAAACACATCAGTTATTGGAAAGTCAAAAAAATAGTTTATGCATCAGTCACTGTATTTTTTCCCCAATAAAGAAGACAAATAAGGATGGAAAGATGAATGAAAGTAGATTAACAGAAAAATTTCCATTTCAATTAGAGATTATAAAAAGGTCTTTCTGTATGATTTTAAATGGTGATATTTCTTTATTTCTTGATCTCCCATTTCATTATTCACTGTGATATGCTAAGTTAAAAGAAAAAACAGGTCGAGTCAGTTTCATATGAGGCAACAAATAGTTATGTTGTCATTTAGTATTATATGAAATACATTCTCAGCAACAAGGGCATTTATAGTTTGATGTACCTATATTATAGACCAGAATTTTTTTAAAGCCATTTGAAATGTGAACTTCGGGAGTCAAATAAAAAATTAAAATATGTGGTTAAACCAAGTAAAAAAAAATGAAAATGATCAGTGCGTGTCATATATTTTGAAACGTGAACTTCGTGAGTAAAAAAATATTAAAATATGTGGTTAAAGTAAGTAAAAAAAGTAAAAAAAGAATGAAAATGATCAGTGCATGTCCTATTTTTTGACATATTCTCTTCTTGATTCAAATACAGAAAACATCATAATATGTTGCTAAAAAATAATAAAAGAATAAATATGAATTATAAATTGTGATTTTTTCATGGCGTAATCTCCTGTTTTATTACAAATTTATGGAAGTTATCAAACAGTTAAGTTTTAATTAAGGCAATACTGTTTATATGTATACTATGTATATTACTTGTATTCCACGACAGATTTTAAATATTTTTGTATTTTCAGAACCAATATACATCAAAACCTGAAATCCCAAATTGTTGAAGTTTATGAAAGCATGATATACTGAGTTCCAACTGATTCCAGCAATTAGGCTTCATATTGGTCACAAACAAAAAAAATATTTTATTGTTTGATTATGCAAATTTGCCAAAAATGGTAGTCAGATACCCAAAATATGGGACATATGTTTCCATTATTCTCTGTGTTTTGGAATTGATCCATCCATTCTTCATAGTAACATGCATTCTTTCAGGCTATTATGAATAAATTAAGTTCCTGACGTAAAGGACTGCACATAAATTGCTGATGCAAGTACCTGTCAACAAAATGCCATCCAAGTTGCCTTTTTCTTTCAGTTCTTGTGACAAGTTCTTCAAGTATTCCCACAGCTGTGAAATGGCAAAATATTAAATTTGGTTACTAAGAACTACACACCACATTAGACATCTGCCTATCTACAAACAATGAAGACCTACTGTAAAATTAGCAGTATTTTTTTAAAAATAAACTTAAATATTTTGAGCATCTATACGTTTACCAACAATATATATATATATCACATACAATAATTCAACAGACTAACTTCAAGCAATTTCCACTGGCTATGGGCAATCAGACTGTTATAAATGTTGAACTCACTGCAAGCATTCACTGCCCAAAATAGGACACCTTGTCTCATCATTTTCAAGTCAATAAATTAGCCTTGAGTAATTCTGTACCAATTTTTTTCATTTACAAATAAGTGCATAAATGCTGTTATCAACTGTACATGAGATGGCTCAAAATAATAAGCTTCCATAGTCTTTAAACTCTGCAAGCAAGACAATCAAACTTGTGCCTTGACAGTTTCAAAAGTAATATCCGTCAGGAATGTGCAACAGGATACAAAAGTTAATTTTAATAATAAATAAACTTAAAGTATAGCTCACAGTGACCTGGTTTGGACTAAAGGTGAAAATCTTATCAGGATATATTTACACACGAAGTTATATAATTCTGTCAGCAATAGTATCTGAGAAATTGAAAATCCAAAGGTTAGCACAGGTCACTAGCACGGGGCACTAGCACAGGTCACTAGCACAGGGCATTAACACAGGTCACTAGATCATGATATGCAGCTCAGTGACCTATTTAACTGAAGGGTGCAATACTTCTCATACAACATTTACATCTTGTTCAACTTTACAAGCAACTCTGTCTAAGAAAACAAATTTAGTGCAAATACAAACCTGGAGAAACTCAGCTTAATGCAAAAAACCCACAAATCAATGAATCATGGAAAATCAGTAATGATGGTTGTACCAATTATCATAAAAATTTACACACCAAGTCATGTGACTTTACAAACAATAGTGTTTGAGAAAAATAACCTAAAATCAAACTGTCAGCACCAAAACCAGAAATGCATAGAGATGGACCCATATTCAGTCCAAACTCTTCAAACCTAAAATCAAACTGTCAGCACCAAAACCAGAAATGCATAGAGATGGACCCATATTCAGTCCAAACTCTTCAAACCTAAAATCAAACTGTCAGCACCAAAACCAGAAATGCATAGAGATGGACCCATATTCAGTCCAAACTCTTCAAACAATTTACAATCACTCATCTTGTGTTATCATAAGTTATGCCGAGTAATAGGTCAACACAATTGTGTCATGACGACAGAAAGAGCATCACAAACCCAAATGCATCTCCTGAATGTCAAGTTTTCAGAGTTTATAGGCAAAACTTTTGTTTTTTTTAATCTGTGGATTTTGTTTGCTAATTTTGTGGATTTATTATCATATTTTTATGGTTAACCTGTGGCATAACATTTTTGTCCACCTTCATGTATAGATTAAAAAAAGGTTCCAATGCAGTTTTTATGTCTCTAGAGGTTTGTTATATGCAGGTTTTACAACAGAACTCATTATAATACAGAAAGACAATATGAAACTGTTTACCTTTTGATCATCAAGATAAATGCAGGCAAAAGCAACTCTATCCTTTACTGCCATACATGGTTCCTCTGTCTGGAAAAAACAATGCATCAAGTTACAGTACCATCACACATTTAAAAGCCATTCTATATATAAAGGAAAATTTCATTTTTATCAACACAACAATAGCTCATACTAGAAATGTATTTGCATGATGTAGATTCCCATTTCAATATTATGCAACTGAATGGCAAGACAACTGAAGTTTGGGGGTGGTCATAGTGGTAGTAGTCCTCAGTCTCCTCCATGATAATTGGTAAGTGTTACATAATTAAAATCAGATGCATTATTACTGTGTTGCTGAAGATGGCAGCCACTGTGAGGCTGATGGACCAAGATAAACTGATAAAGTGAAATTATCATTGCTGACATCAGTAGTCTGCCATATTGCAGACTGGTGGACAGCTTGACAACTTGTTGGACTGATACAAATTGGCCCAAACATAAATATCTTCATTTTGCTAGGACACTGATTACAAGTAAAATACTTAAAGTGAACGGAGACTACCAGAAGGCAGATATCATGACATCATTCAAGGTAGAATGATTAAAAGGCCGATGATGCAGCAACAGCCATGACCTTGATTTTTATGAAAGAAATAAGTTTCATTGAGAGACTGATAAGCTCTTTTAACAGTCTAAACAATCCACATTGAGAAGGTGGCTGTTCAGATATCTGAGGTACCTTTAAAAAAAGAATAGAACAATTACAACCCTTTCTTTTTTATTTTGATTTAGATATGGAAAGTTCTAACTGGACTGAAGGAGTTCATCTTCATCATCCCAATGCACAGCTATGACTGAGACTTGGAATTTCAAAAGAAACAGGAGCAGGTTCATAAGAAGGCTTAGATATTAGAAAAAATACAAGAGATTCTGCTGGATGCTGAGAAATCTTTTTTCTAGAAGAGATAAAGAAAAAAATATATAACTGCAGAAATGCACAGCAGATAGCAGATATGAATTTCCTACATCACCAATCAGAGAAAATTTACCACCTGGCATTGTAAACTGTAAAAAGTCGATTGCTTTCTAGCTCGAGTGATGCAATTGGCAGTCTTGGTTGAAGACTGGTCTAAACTGATAGATCATTTGATATGAGCCAACTTGAAGGTGGCAAGTTTGAGGAATGTTGTGAAAGAGGGACTCTCTTTGCTGCAACAGAGATCCCACCTCAGTGGCAATTCCCTTGGGTTATTGTCAAAAAGGTCAATATCAATGAACCATGATTACTTGGGCCACAGGATAGCTAAAACTGTAAATCTCAACTCTGTGAAGAGCCTTAGGAATTATACTGAAAGGTGGGAAGGTGTAGTTGTACAGTTGAAAGATGGGAAGGTGAAGGTGTACAGTCGAAAGGTGGAAAGGTGTAGGTGTACACAGACTAAAGGCATCAAGGGACCTATTGCAAACAGTGAACCATTGGTTTTCTCAACTGATGAAATGTATATATGCTACCAACTGGTGCAAAAACCAATCCATGAAGACAGCCTGCCATTCTTTGGCTCTGAGTGAAGTCATCCAAAGCAGTCGAATGGAGGCTGTTCTAGACTTGTAAGAAGAGAGAACAGGCATGAGAGTCCATTGTAGTCTGAGGCCTACAAGCAATGTGGCATCAATAGTGACCAATAATGCAGTGCTGTCTGAAGCTGATACACCCTTGAAATTCAAGAAAAAAAATCCCAATTTCTAGGGTGCTGATCTGAACTGAAGATTCTTCCTGAGACCACAGGCCCAGCACGACTAAGTCATTGGGCAAAATGTAAGCACCCATATGAATCTAAGGCATTTGTATAAATGAAGGAATGAGGTTTCAGTATGTAGTACTTAACTCAAAACTTTGATCAGAATCTGCCCTAATTTTTCCACCAACCCATATAGTGACAAGTGAAACAGAAACCATAGCTCAATAACATTTGCAGCAAAATTAAACTTGACCAAAACCTTAAAATATAAAGCCTCATACCAAATCTGGTTCCATTGCATAAAGTTATTCAAATGCAGTTGCATGGAAATTGATGGGCAAGTTAAAATCAGACAAGGGTCATTGTTCCACAATCTTTTAAGTCCATGATGTACTTAACTGTTATTAACCAGCAACAAAATTGATAAGTGAATTTTACAGAGGGGCTTTAACTCAATAAACATTTTGCCTGAATAAAGCAAACATAAACTTGACTTGTATATTTTAATGAAAAACTCCATATTCAATCCATGAAATCCTTAAAAAGTCAAGAATTTAGCACTTACTACATGCATGCATACATATGTAAGTACGTACATATGTATGCATGCATACTGTAAGTGGTAAATTCTGTCCACTTCTTGAGACAGGGGTATATAACTTTCATTTGTATAAAACAAACATTTATAGTCCTGGCAGTGTTCAAACTAAACATGGATCAATACACCTGATGACAAAAATCTTCCAAATCCCTCTTTCTACAGAAATGCCCAAGACTGTCAGTTTATTATCAACTACGGTTCATATCAAATAGTACAAATTATATCAAATATCTATTATCATTATGGATCCATGCATTTTCTGTCATCTTCCTACCCTGAGTACAGTTTTGAATTAAAAAGCAAATATATATGTAATAACAGGACTGATAATGAAAGCTTTCTTCAATGCGGTATGCAAAAATTAAGGGTCTATTTTGTTGTTTACCAGAACTTCATCAAAGTTTTCTTTATCACTGGAAAGAAATGTAAACATCGCACGTAGATATGGATCTTCAAGACTATGTCGAAGGTTTGCACATGTTTTTCTCCAAAGGGCATTTTTCTCATTTGTAAATCCAGCTAATGCCATTGCAACTGCATTACCTAGGGAAAAGAATAAAAATACATATTCTGAAAAACATATGCAAAAAATATTTCTTATTTAACATCAATTTTAAACAAGTTAACAAAAATACATTATCCCAATGTTTTTTTTTAAAGCATTAGAGATCATGTGTTACCCTGTCCAAGTCCATTTGACTTGACATCCATGTGTCTGCTATTATGTCATTTAAATTGCTAGTTGTAATTTCATGAAACTTTGCAGTTATGATGCCATGTGGGAGCCATCTGTGTGAGAAGTGTCACCATATCTCATTTTCCTTAGAATTGGGGTGGGAGTGAGGGCAAAAGTCACATGTACAAAACATAAATTACATACACATGTTAAAGTCATTTCTTGATATATGCAATCATAGCAACAGTATGTATCATATACAGGGTTCTCACATGTCTTAAAAAAATACTAGGCGTTTCCAGGTTTAATCCTGAAAAAAACTAATTTTCTCGATGATCATATATGACTTTAACTAAACAGATAATAGTGCTTTTCATTTGAACTAAAATTATTATCAGATAAATGTGCTTCTCATTTGAAATAAAATTGTTGTTGTTGTTGTTGTTGTTGTTTTTGGGCTTAACGCCATTTTTCAGCACATGATAGGCTATTCATGGCGGCCAGTATTAATGGTGGAGGAAGAAACCGGGAAATCACCGGAAAGAACCACCGACCCACAAGAAGCTACTGGCAAGCTTTCTCACATATCTACATTAGCCAAATCCAAGACTCGAACACATGCAGACAGAGGTGAGATGGCAGTGATCCGTAACGGACAGCGGTTTAGACCACTCTGCCACTAGGGGCCCCTAAATAAAATTGTCATCAGCGAAATGTACTTCCCATTTCAACTAAAATTGTCATCAGAGAAATGTACTTCCCATTTCCACTAAAATTGTCGTCAGAGAAATGTACTTCCCATTTCAACTAAAATTGTCATCAGTGAAATGAGTATATATACTAACCATTGTTACGTATCTGTGATTAGCATGTAAGGTTCAAAATTCTTTTATTTCATTTTTGTTTCATTGCATTTAATTACAATGAATATTTTTCTTGGAGTCTGGATTATTTTTCAGTAATGAGATATATTTTTGTTATAACAAAGTTTGTTGATTAACCCATTCTACACCTCTGGTCGTAGACTCCTATTGTATCCGGAATACACTTTCAGTTGTAGTTTCAATAGGTGTTTATGTAGTGTCTCTAGAAACACATGTTAGACATCACAATGACGTGTACTTCTTAACCAACAACAGGAAATGGTTAAAGCACGCATGCACAGAAAAATTTGAAAAAAACGTGGTTAAAAACAAAACAGCTGACTTGAAAATCGATCGATAAAATGATGGACAATAACTCAGACGTGAACATGGATATTGATAGCGAAGGTAGTGACATTGAAATTGAAGATTTTGATGATTCTGAAGATAATATTGACATAATTGATGTAAATGAAGTTGATGAAAGAGATAGTGCATAATTTGGACAAAAATATTAATGATCAGTTTTAAAGATTTCTAGGATTAATTTGTAGACAAGTTTTTTCTGAAAAACTGCAGGCTGAAGTACATGTTCAAGATTGTGAACTCAACAAATTGTTCCTAATATTTAGTTGTGCAGTTTTGGTAAAATTATTACGTTTGAACTAACAGTGCTATAAAGTTCAAATTTGGACCAAAATATTAGAAATAGAATTATCTTTATTTTATTCCACACTATTTTGAGCATTTCATTCATCTTCATGAAGAAAAGATTCACTGAAGTTCGTGGTAATTTTCTTTTACTTTTTTTCTGTTCGTCAAGACCTATTTCAAAATACAGTTGTGAGCTGTACAATATTAAATTTGAACAAAACATATATCACTGTGTTGCCAATTTTATTACCTTTTCAGAGATATATAGTTTTATATACTTAAAAAATAAATAACAATGTTACAACATTTTTTGTAAACATGGTGAAGGTCATCAAAATTTCTTCTGCTGCTGCTGTATGATGCTCTGTTTTACCACAGTGTATTAAGAACTGCTTCTCAGGATAGAATGAGTTAAAGACGAAGATGTATTACATAAAAATTATCATTTAGTCCGTCTTAATCTGGTAACAGTGTCAACAGGAAGTTAAAATGATTGGTCAATATCAGGGGCATATATTCTTTGCATGATCACTGGGTGTAAATAACCTTCCTTTATGATTGGTTCTTAAGTGGGGTGACTCTGGCGGATGTGCCAAAATTAGTGTAGCAAGAGCCACATGGCCAATCTCGCGAGACTTGAAGTCTGTGGTTTTAAATACACATTCCATATATTTTTTCAGACAGAGTCATTCCAACACCTTGAAGGAACAAGGTGTATTATTTTTAATTTGTTGCCAGGATTGTTCATCATCTGATTTTTTGGATATAATAATTTATTCCCCTAGAAATTCAACAAGTTGACCCTTTAATAAAAATTTTGAAAATTATTCAAGGAAATTTATTCTGGAATTATTCGGAAACGACTGTGATTCAAGTGAGGAATTATTGTTATTCAAACATTGGACTGCACCTGACATCATTACCTTCCATATTTTTATGTCTTTGGGACTCGAACCTGGATTCTTATAGGACTATTTAGTGACAGGACTTGTGTTTTCATTATCAGGATCATATTTTGGATTATATTCACAGTCTGCAAGTCCTATTTACCAATTTTTACATTGTTGTCTAGGGAAGTAAATTGTTTGGCAAAATATACAAAGCTTGTTGGCTTTCACTCTTTTCTTTGTTACTGAGTACGAGCCCTTGTCACATAACACCATATAAAACTTTAGCTGAAGGTTGAAAAATCATCAGAAACAGACAAGTCAACAATTGCAGTTACACCCAAAATTAGTCTTGACCAAGCAACATCGCAAATTTGTATTTCATCTTGATTGCTGTTCTAGAGTTGTAAATTTTTTCCAATCAACAATTATAACCAGGTTTACCTGTCAACATCAGTACTGGATACTTTTGTCACCCAATAAAACTTGCCTTTCTGTAATTAATTCTGATCTTAAGCCTCATTTCCACTTGATTTTCATAAATACATTGTTTAGAAATAGTCACATGACTTTGCTTGGAAGCTTACATGAAGAGCTTACCACTAATCATAATGGTTTAAAACTTTCCCAAGTACTGTTTCTAGTACCCATGCCATTTCCAATACACTGTTCCCAGTACTCATGCCATTTCCAATATACTATTCCCAGTACCCATGCCATTTCCAATATAATGTTCCCAGTAACCATGCCATTTCCCAAGTACTGTTCCTATTCCCCATGCCATTTCCCAAGCAATTTCTAGTATCCATACCATTTCCCAATTATTGTTCATAGTGCACATGCCATTTACTATGTATTGGTCTTAGTACCCCAGGCCAACTTCCCTTGTACTTTTGTTCTGAGTATCTTAACCATTTCCCACACAATGTACCTAGTAACCATGCCTTTTCAAATATACTGCTTCTAGTGCCCATGACATTTCCAATGAACAGTTAGGACCATATCCATTTCCTATGTACTATTCCTAGTGCTTTGGCCATTTCCCAATTGCTGTTCAGTGTTCATTACCGAGCTTTCCCAAGTAATAGTTAATGCAATATTTTTTCTCAACTTTGTTTTGCCATTACTGATGCTAGAGGTCTTTTTGTTCTTACTGGGTGCTCAGTGTAATAACAGGATCATCTAGTTAAAGTCTAAAAGGACACGATTCAATTTTTTACAAATATTTATGATTTAGTTGACTCAATAAGGTACTGACCATGAAAATGCAGACAAACCATGGTGACATAAACTGCAAATTAACTGGCTGGTGAATTCTGCAACTTCCCAAAAATTTTGGTAATTTAAGTAAAAAAATGAAAGTCATGATGAGTTAAATGATGAGTGTCAAAGTTTTGTTTTCTACAACTGATCTCTCTAAAGTGACAGCTGAACTCCTGGCTTTTCACCAACTCTGACCAATTTTATACAAAACTACAGGGTTTTTCCTGGTTGGGAATAAAACTGTTCTTGATCCCAATGTGGGAACATTGGATACATGTGGCATACCTGAAATTTGCATAATGACCCTGGATTTTGGGGTGGGTGGGTAAGATGTAATAATGACAGAGGGTGCTTGTGGTATTATGCTGTAAAAAAGCTTGGAAATTTGTGATGACAAGGCACTTCAACTGCTTTAGTTAAAATTGATACCTATTCCTGATTTAAGGATTTCTTATTCAGAATTTTTCAGTAACCTTTACAAAGCTTTCATCAGGTGTTGCTGGTTTTGTCCATTGAATGCACCAATTTGTTTCCTTTATTACATGCACAATTTTCTCAAAAATAAAAATTCTTGCAAGAAGCTTAAAAAAATGTGCAGATACCAACCTTGCCAACAGACAGACAGACCGATGAATATCAGTATTACACTATCCCTCACAAAATGTCAAAATGATAGTATCAAATCTTGATTTAAGCTTGGGTGTGTTGAAACATTCTAGTTAAATTCAAATAAAATCTTTTCTGTACAATGCAAAACATTTTCTTTAATACAAAAATACCACTCCTCCCTGCTGCTCCTTATTATAAGAAATTACCTTTAATGAACACAAAAAATAAAGCATTCCTTATTTTTGCAAAATGACAATTATTAGCATCTGAAATCTTTACATTTCCTAAAAGGGACAACTTTTCCCTATTTTGATTAGTGGTCTATTTTTTTCATGCACAAACATTACTAAGAAATAGTTATAAGAAATTACCATTAGGTAGGTTTGCCTGACACAGAATGTCCACAGCTTTTCCTATCTTCAAATTGAAGAGTGCAATTGCAGCTGCTCTTTCAAAATCTCCTTCAGTTTGCAAACTGTAAAAAAACGTTACAATTAGGGCAAATTGTGTGTGTGTGTGTGTGTGTGTGTGTATGTGTGTGTATGTGAGAGAGTGAGAGCTGGGCATTGTACAGAAGAAACAAACATAACACCCTTGGGTTGTGGGGTTTATGTCATGTCAACAATACAAAAGAAAAACAGGGAAAACCCTAAACATCCAGATACCACAATTCTCACGAATTTCATTCTTCATAATAGATGTAGACACAAAGAAAAAGGTGTTGTTAGTCCAAAGACGATACAACAAGCACCTAGTGCATTTATAAAGTGCATGGCACTCAAAGTTATCATCCCCTCGATGCACCTCTTGCAATGATTAATCACTCGATCATGATTTCTCTCATGACAAACAAGCACCTGGGTTACATACTATCTCCCTAAGTGTAACAAATATCTGCCTGCCGATAAATAAAAACATTAATACATGACAGTTATTCAAATATATCAAGATTTGAAAACAACCCAAAAAGTATGAAAGTTCATCATCTTTAGTTTTTAAAAAAAATGAAAACCATATAAAAGTTTTCTATCACTATGTATTTCCTTTCCTTTCATTCTGTAGTGGCACTAGCATGACTGACCTAGTAGGTCAGCCCCAATGGGATCTGAACCCACCTGATTCTCCCCAGAAGACCACTATCCCCACATTTATCCATCATTTCACCGTAATATTAATTCATAACATAATGGAAAAGTAAAAAAAATATAACTACAGAGCTTAATAAGTTAAATTGTCCAGCAAAAAATTAAATATTTAAAACCACTGAAATTGAAACTAGATTTATTTACATAATGTCAAATTGTGTCCTTATATTTACATTTATTGCCATGCAATTTAAGAGTGGGCCAATGTCCTTTGGCAAGTTCAGCTGTTTGTTGACATCCTTATCTCTTGCCACTAACTATGATGACTTATTGCAAGAGATTAGGATGGCTGACAAGCATCTAAACTGACTAATTCCAACAAAAAAGTATATAGCCAGCCCACTGTGTGCCGGGTTCTGTACAGAAGAATCAAATACAACACCCTTGGGTTCTTGAGTTTTGGTTTCTAATGAGGTTCGACCTCCTGAAGAGCCACACTCATCACAAGTTTGACACTATCTCTAACTATATTGACTTTTTGCGAGAGATTAGGATGGTCGACAAGCAACTGAACTTGCCAAAGGAAGCTGGCCCAATTCCAACTAAAAAGTGCCTGTAAAATCTCCTTTTCTGTCATGGGATTCATACCTGTAGCCATGATGAAGAGAAACCAAAACAATCACATCTAAATATAACATTGGTATGCAAATCATTTACCGGTTTGTTTCATTTTTTGTACAAACAGTGATTTGTTTTACAAACATAAGTCAGTAAGAAAAAACACCCGACAGGAAGACCCTAAACATCCAGATACCACAATTCTCATGAATTTCATTCTTCATAATAGATGTAGACACAAAGAAAATGATGTTGTTAGTCCAAAGACGATAAAACAAGCACATAGAGCATTTATAAAGTGCATGGCACTCAAAGTTATTGTTTCCTTCATGTGCCTCCTGCACTGATCAATCACTCACTCATGTGTGTGTATGTGTGTGTGTGTATGTGTATATATATATATATATATATATATATATGTATGTATATATATATATGTATATATATATATATATATATATATATATATATATATATATATATAAAAATAAATATATGTATATATATATATATATATATATTTTTATATATATATATATATATATATATATATATATATATATATATATATATATATATATATATATATATATATATATATATATATATCTTTCCTGCAACCCTCTGTGAAAAGTAGCAACAGAGTAGAAGGGAAAAATCAGGGCAAATAGGGAATTTCAAACAGACAAACAGTGCAACATTTATGAATGAATCAAACAATTACTTGACTTGTCTTGACAGACTTGAACAAAACCGAACTCTTATTTAAATACTATGTCTCTCATAAGTCCAAGTTACATCGATCTTCTTAATACACACAGACTGTATATGAATTCACTTTAGTACTGTTGTTCATGCAGTGTGTAATCAATTCACAACAAAAAATTGACAAAAACAGGCATAGTAAGGCCATTTTAAAATAATTTGAAATATATATGAAGTTTAATAATAGGGAAAAGTGTGAAAAAATAGGACTCCTAGAAATATTGCTTTTGTGTGTGTGTGTGTGTGTGTTTGTGTGTATGTGTGTGTGCAGACTTTTTTTACATGTACATATACCCCATAAATCTACCCCCCCACACACATATGAATGCATTACACATGTATAGCCAAACATACATATAATGGAAAAAGCTTCATCTGGTTGAGATTTTAGACCTCTGAATAAATAATATGACAAGACAACCATAAAATGGGCACTTTGTTACTAATTTCACCTGGCAAGTAGCCCCAGCAAAGAATCCCTAGCCTCCCTTTTGTAGTCCCAGCCACACAGCTGTAATGCCCTGGACCTGAAAGCACAAAAGGAAATATCTGCAGAATTTGAAGGCAGAACTTTGGTAATGCTTTTCTTAGTCATTATGACTGACCACATGTTCATATCTTTGTTCCAGAGATAGGAATCCATTAACCAATCATTCAAACTGATATTCAGTCCTATGAATACAAAATATAAAACATATAACTTGTACATGTATCCTATTATATAGGCTCACTTATAAGTTGAGTACAACTGTAAACTGCACAGACCCAATTCTACTATTGAACACTGCACTAGCAGATCCAGATCTATATAGTTAGGAGCAATCAGTAGAGAAAACAACATTGACCCTGATCTGCTGGTGCATTATGTAATGGAAGATCAGGTATATGTTAGAAGAGAGACTAAACATGTAAATGAGCATATATGGTACCTTATTACATACTCCACATGTTACTTGCATTGATTGTGATGATCCTGTACACTTACCTTTTAATGAACACTGTCAAGCTGTTACTGGGTGCTATTAAACACATGTAGAAACTTTATGATCTATAATTCCTCCAACACAACTGAGGTATAATATTACATTTGCTTTGCCCTTCTATGGCCATGGCTTGGATATCAATGACTATAAAAGGGCATGTGGTCATCCAGTCAAGGTGGGTTTCCTGTGGATTCTGCATTTTTCTTTATCTTAGACACAGAGTACACCTCCTCAATGGCAAATAAGAGTGATTCATGTCAAGTTGTTAGAACTTAAACAATTGTCATTTGCCCCATTTCTGCTACTTCTGAGGTGCTAGGAAGCAGATTAAGAAAATGAAGTGTAGGGATGCATGGATAAATGCACAAAAAATGTTTTGAAATACAAGACCAGATGAATAACAGGGAATAAAGGATACTAGGTATTATTAAGAGTTGAATCAATTTAGATCAATTGCAGACTGGGTATTACTGTGAGTTGGTTCATTTTAGATCAACTGTATACTGGGTATTACTATGAGTTCAGTCATTTTAGATCAACTGTATATTGGGTATTATTATGAATTGTGTCATTTTAGATCAACTGTATACTGGGTATTACTATGAGTTGAGAGCCATTTTAGATCAACTGTATACTGGATATTATCATGAGTTCAGTCATTTTAGATCAACTGTATACTGGGTATTATTATGAATTGTGTCATTTTAGATCAACTGTATACTGGGTATTATTATGATTTGAGTCATTTTAGATCAACTGTATACTGGGTATTACTATGAGTTGAGAGCCATTTTAGATCAACTGTATACTGGATATTATTATGAGTTCAGTCATTTTAGATCAATTGTATACTGAGTATTATTATGAATTGTGTCATTTTAGATCAACTGTATACTGGATATTATTATGAGTTGAGTCATTTTAGATCAACTGTATACTGGGTATTATTATGAACGGAGTCATTTTAGATCAAATGTAAACTGGGTATTATTATGAGTTAAGTCATTTTAGATCAACTGTATACTGAGTATTATTATGATTTGAGTCATTTTAGATCAACTGTATACTGGGTATTATTATGAACGGAGTCATTTTAGATCAAATGTAAACTGGGTATTATTATGAATTGTGTCATTTTAGATCAACTGTATACTGGATATTATTATGAGTTGAGTCATTTTAGATCAACTGTATACTGGGTATTATTATGAACGGAGTCATTTTAGATCAAATGTAAACTGGGTATTATTATGAGTTAAGTCATTTTAGATCAACTGTATACTGAGTATTATTATGATTTGAGTCATTTTAGATCAACTGTATACTGGGTATTATTATGAACTGAGTCATTTTAGATCAAATGTAAACTGGGTATTATTATGCATTGAGTCATTTTAGATCAACTGTAAACTGAGTATTATTATAAGTTGAGTCATTTTAGATCAACTGTATACTGGGTATTATTATTAACTGAGTCATTTTAGATCAAATGTAAACTGGGTATTATTATGAGTTGAGTCATTTTAGATCAACTGTATACTGAGTATTATTATGATTTGAGTCATTTTAGATCAACTGTATACTGGGTATTACCATGAGCTGAGAGACATTTTAGATCAACTGTATACTGGATATTATTATGAGTTGAGTCATTTTAGATCAACTGTATACTGGATATTATTATTAGTTGAGTCATTTTAGATCAACTGTATACTGAGTATTATTATGATTTGAGTCATTTTAGATGAACTGTATACTGGGTATTATTATGAATTGTGTCATTTTAGATCAACTGTGTACTGGATATTATTATGAGTTGAGTCATTTTAGATCAACTGTATACTGAGTATTATTATGAGTTGAGTCATTTTAGATCAACTGTATACTGGTTATTATTATGAACTGAGTCATTTTAGATCAAATGTAAACTGGGTATTATTATGAGTTGAGTCATTTTAGATCAACTGTATACTCTGTATTATTATGAGTTGAGTCAATTTAGATCAACTGTATAAAGCATATTATTATGAGTTGGGTCATTTTAGATCAACTGAATATTGGGTTCCTTTAGGAGTGAAGACTTTAAATACACTATTTTGTTTTTTTTAAGGTGTGAAGATATTTTAGATACACTGTATACTGGATACTTTTAAGAGTGTAAAAATTTTAGATACACTGTATACTGGATACTTTTAAGATTGTAGACATTTTAGGGCCTCCCCTTTGCACCATGAAATTTGCCAAATTAAAAAATCTGGAGCCACTTTCAGCCAAAGGGGCCATTTTACGCCATGATGCAAGGACTTAAATATATGCAAAATATTATATTACCCTATATTTAAGCTATATAAACGTGACAATAAAACAGGTTTTACATGCTATTATTACATTTCAAATCACAAGAATAATTATAAATAAATATAATACCATTATACACATATGAAGTTC
Organism: Potamilus streckersoni; assembly: GCA_016746295.1. Classification (NCBI taxonomy): domain Eukaryota; kingdom Metazoa; phylum Mollusca; class Bivalvia; order Unionida; family Unionidae; genus Potamilus; species Potamilus streckersoni. Next base: position 4,825,794 of record JAEAOA010001885.1, on the reverse strand, counting down.
AATGTATAGTGTATGAAAAGTAAGAATGAATAAAAATGTTTCTTTGTAACTGATAATACAAAATACAGCTTAGTCTTTAAGAACAATGTCACTGACTTTTTATCTATATTTGCCTCATTTTTTTCCCTGAACATTTCTTAGATGTCTTCCTGAAATCAAACTTTTCAACACTGGGCCCATCAATAAAAATTCTCACTAAGTTTTTCAGAGTAGATACACCCAAAGAATTTTTTAAGCTTGTTTTGATCAGATTTGGGCAATTGAACCCCCTCTCAGTCTGCAGTAGAAATAGGGGCAACAAGTAACTTGGTAGCTGCCTCAGATGTAGCTGGATATAAATCTTTGTTTTTCAGAGCTAGATAATAGCCATATTCTTTGTGCTTCATACAGATTTTTTTTATAAAGTAAATTTTTCATTTTTCATTGATATAAGTGACTTTTTGGCTCTTTAGAGTCAAGGACTGGCGTCCTTGTAGCAGTATCCTGTTTTACTCATTAAGTTCAGACCACAAAAATGTGTTATCTGAGTAAATATTCCCTAAAACATTAATAGTCCCATATGAGTCTTACACAGTTTGCAACAAATATAAATAAACAACAAGTGCAAAGTCATCAAATCATTTTGCCAATCTGTTCAACAACAAAGTATATCCCCTGGTCATTCCCTATTTCATACTAATCACATTTAATTGCTTCTCAAAAACTGACTAAAAACTTGCACTTAGCTGCAATCATGTTCAAATAAAATCTTATTCTTCATCTACCAACATGATCCACTGACTGCCACAGATAGTGTAAACAGGTATTAATATGGCCTAAGTCACTTATATCAGTGAAAAATAAAAAAAAATACTTTAAAAAAATTTGTCACCAGCAACTTTTGCCAGTCAGTAAAAAATAGCATCACTCTCTAAATTCTTTCGCATTTGGCAAGAAATGCAAAACCTAGTGGAGGCCCTGCATTTTAGATACACTGTACACTGTGGGTACTTTTAGGAGTGGAGACATTTTAGATACACTGTACACTGTGGGTACTTTTAGGAGTGGAGACATTTTAGATACACTGTACACTGTGGGTACTTTTTGGAGTAGAGACATTTTAGATACAATGTACACTGGGTATTTTTAGGAGTGTTGACATTTATATACATTGTATACTAGGTATTTTTAAGAATGAATATATTTTAGATACACTATATACTGAGTATTTTTAGGAGTGGAGACATTTAGATACATTGCATACTGGATATTTTAAGGAGTGGAGATATTTTTGATAACTATGCTGGGCACTTGTAGGAGTGGAAACATGTATAAACTGTATACTACAGTCATAGAATGAGATCATGAAAATGACTCCCATTAAAATTTACCACTGGATAGAACATCTCATCTGCAATTACTAAAATAAAACGCTGAAATTTTAAGTATTTCTTTTGTAAGGACAAAATGACAAAGTTGTACATTCACAACATACACCTCCTACATGTGATATTACTAAAATGATTTCACAAAGTTGACATGACTGTTTGTGACAATTATCTAAATCTAGTAAGTAAACCAGTAGAATACCTCAATGGACTTGTGTATTTATATATTGGGCTGTTTTCCTGGCTAGTGTTGCCACGAGATCCATCAGGATAACTCCAAGTAACTGTTTCCATCTCACTTCGTTGTCCACCAATGCAAGTATTATCTGGCCACAACAGATTCTTCACACCAATAAATTTTTCCCAGGTGGATGGAGTACCTTTGGTCTTAGACTGGAATTCTTCTTGAGCAATTATATCTTTTGCAACTGGAAATTCAATTAAGGTTTTACTGCAACTTATTAAAACAGTCTCTGATGGATTGATATTCTGTTTATTATAGGAATTCACAAAAGTCAATTTTTCTACCTAGTATGCTGCGACTGCCAATTACTCAAATACTCGGAAATATTTTTCAGCTACACCATACAAACATATAGGAGTTGTGAATATCTATTGCTGTACTGTAAGGTTAAAAAGTGTATTAGTAAAAATTCAGTCTTTTTATGCAGTTATAGACTACACAAAATTACTTACAAAGTTGTTATAAAAATACTTATAAATCTAATTTGGCTACACATGATTAAATGATAAATGATAATTGCTGGAAGAAAATGTCAGGATGAAAACAAGGTAACCTGATAAAACAATGCCATAGTTAGCACCTAACTGGGAACAAAAAAATAATAAGAAAAGTTCTGTGTGTGTGTGTGTGTGTATGTGTGTGTGTGATAACCAGGTGCTTTATACATTGCCTTTGTCCCTACCCACACAAAAGTATTGTGGTGTGCATGCATGAAGGGCAGTTCAACAGACAGACAAACAATGGGATGATGATAATTTAGCACATTGTACTACAAACTCCAAGGATACTTGTCAACCAGCTCCAAAGTCCATAAAGATGAGGCTCATTTTTAACAGCTAACGCATTCTGCATCGGATCTTCTGTCTAACAAAAGAAAACATGATGCTATCAACAAAAAGTTCTACAGTTCAATTCTATTAATCTGATTTTATCTTTGCAGAGAAGTTTCTTTTGTTTGTGGGGAACCAGTTTGTGTGGATTTTATGTTTGCTAAAAAATACATTTAAATACCCTTGGGGCAATAATTTAATCTCTGAAGACATTAAAACCACTTTCCGAATTTCAGCCATATCCATAAACATTAATACTGATGAAAATGACATTTTCTGTATGTAAAACACCCAGGAAAATTTATAACCATAGATGTTGATTATTTCAGTTTTCATTGCATTTGTCTGATGTCATGATGGAAATAATTTATTACAGGATATCAAGAGTCATCTAAAAAAAATGGCATACAGTATATACTGACTTTATAAGCAAAGTCCTACAGCAAACTGCACAGACCCTGATCTGCCATCACATAATGTGCCAGCAGATTGGGTATATGTAGGTTCTTGGTAGTTATCAGTACAAGAAAGAACACAGACCCTAATCTGCAATTGCATTATGCAAAAGAAAATCTGGGTCTTTTATTATTTGCAGCTGGGTTCAACTTAAAAACAAGGCTATATGGTAAAACTCAAGTCCCACACTTATATAAAGACTCTTTCAATTGAGCCCTATGATCCAGCATTCCCAAATTTTATCCTACCATACTTAATCTAAACATCTTGTCCTATCAACATTTCTGACACTGCAATTTAAAAATTTGTTCTAATTTTCAATAGTGCACCGAATTTCAGGTCACTAGGCACTCTTTTAACAATGTCCAAAATAAAAATTCCAGTTGGATCTTAACTAAGGAATGATTACAAATACTAAAAACCTCGAGTCAATCAGATTGCAAATGCTTTGATTACATTAATAATCACATGGATTAACTGAAAGTGTTGATAACAGGCAGCATTCAAAACCTCTAACATGTCTTGAAGCTTACATGGTGGACTGCTCCAGTAGCCTAGTGGTTAGAGCATCTGCCTTGGATGCAGAATCATACACAGAGAGTGTGTTATACTCAAAGACTTGATGTAGACAATTCACAATCTGTAAAGTGGACTAATTTGTGTGTGATATGAAGTTGTAAAAATGTGTGTGGATTACTATCTTTGCTTTCCTTTTCCAGTAAGCTAGACTGGGTTGACTTTTGTGATTAAGCAGTAAACATCACTAACATGCAAGTTTCACAAGATTTTTCAGCCACACTTTTATTCAATGGCAGATTTCCCCATGATAACCTCATTTTGAATGTAGTTAGTTTGGTCTTTCTACTAAAACTATCATTACTGACAAATGGTGTGCCATAATTAAATTTCACAACCAGTCTGCAGGATAGAATGTCACCTAATTTACCTACATAGACTATTTCTGAACATCAATGAACATCAGTGAGCTTTGTGATGCATTCATACACTGACAATTAAAATATTACTTTTACAAACAAAATATTCACAAAAGTTTATAATTTTTATTACTCACAAATTATCCAGACAGAGAGAACAGTACTTATTTTTCAATGTCTGGATATTGCAGTCAACAATGGTACTTTTGACAGTACTCAATGTTCTTATACTGTAAATGCATATAATACTTATGCAATACTTTGTTTTCATGGTAACATAAAATATTACTGAATGCCAAAACTTCAAAGTGAATTGTGTGATAACCCGATTTGTCCATATATTATCTGAAGATAGTTTTGGGTCCACAGTTGTGTGCATGTCACATATGGATAACTATAGTAACCTAACAACTTGATATGGAAATGCTATCATCCCATTAATAAATGTGTAATTTTAAATAAGGAAACTGTTTTCCTTCTCAACACAAAAATTATTTTAACTTAAGGTAAGGCACTGCTTAATTTGGCACAGACTAAAATAGGCATGTGCAACTTCCTCTAATAATGTAACTAAGCATACAAAACAGCTTGTTTCCTGTAGGATGCAGATGCCTGGTATAAAATCTTAATACAGTATATGCTAAATATACAGATGTTCATGGAAGACATGTGGTCAACTTATAGGGCATCTTAAATCAAGATATTTCATATATATTATTACTATTAAATGAATTACAGCTGCTATAGAATCTGTCAAACCAGCATGCACAGGTCAGATGATTTGGAGCCCTTGTTTGAGGAGGTAAGTCACCACTACACAGTTATCCAGCATAATCAGGAGTGACTTCCTGCAGTGACAGGAAGTGGAAAAGATAGAAGAGAAACTTGGTTTCTGGGATCCCGTTAGATTCGTTGAAGACCGATTTATCTGTTTTCTACTGGCATTAGGTTGAGATGTGAATGACCATTTGGGTGTAAAAGATACCTTTTGCCTGGTTTGCCCTTCATTGTGGTAGAGATGGCGAGTTCATAAATAAGGATAAAGGTAGTGTAGCCAGTTAGTTCCTGAACTGCCTGCCTCTGAACTTACTCAATTTTTTTTCCCCAAACAGCAATGGTGAGTCAAATGGAGTCATCTAAAATGCCAGGGTGTGATGTAGTATAAATATTATTACGATATATTAAATCAAGACTGGAAGAGCCAGTCTGTGCATTATCCATCATATGGTGAGCTGCTGTTGCAGACCTGAGTGAATTCAGACCATTGAATCCTTGGTGTGATGGCGGGACAATCTTTCTGCCTGTGAGAAAATCACTAATGAGGCTAGGTACAGCATAGAAGATGTGGCAATAATGTCTTGAACTTGCTTCGATGTGGCAAGAAATATATTTTTATCCACCTAATAAAATGGTGGGACCGACATATTAAGAAGGCCTGTTACTCAGAAAAAATTACTTCATTCTGAGTGAATACTCTTGGTCCATGCCTGCTTCCTTCTTGGAATGACACAATATGATCATCCCAAAATAAGCCACTAAATATACCCTGAAGATAGGCAATGAAAATAAAAACCAGCATCAGTACAGGTCATGCCAGAAGAATGTATGCATGGATGAATTTTCTGCTCTGTTCCTGTCCCAGTCTGCATGAATAACAGTTGCTTTGGCCATAGGAATGGGCTGGTAATGAAGATTACCACATACATATTTTGTTGTCCACAAGTCAAACCATAACAGTCTGTTTTGCTTCAAATCTGTTAGCATTTTCTTTAATAAAAGTACAGACTGGTCTGCTAACTAACTTCACTATGACTACAATGAATCTGCAAGACAAAGTTTCAAATTAATGAAACAAACCTATCTGGTTTTTTTAAATGGGACAAATGCTGTTGCTTTAAAAAGAAAATGAGGAAAGGTCATGTAGATCTATAATAGACAAATGCATTTTTAGGCAGCAGTCTTTCTTGAATAGTCTTGAATTTTTATGATGACTGGAATTAAAAGATGATAATAAAAATGACAACACAAATTTTTCTTTCTTTATTTTTATCTTATTTTTTAGAGTACTAGAGAGTGTAATCCCTACAGAAGCAAGTGTATGACATAATTCATTGAAAGATACATGCCAAAAAGCCCAATGGTTAGCAACTACTGAGATCCCGAGAGCATCCCCCACAAGGCTCACAACTGATTTTGTATTGGAATGTAAACTTATGGCTGTTCCAGTAAAATGTACATGGGACCCAGGAAAAGCACTTTTAAAGTGGGTACTCACTCATAGATGCAGTTTACAATTTTCTTCTCATTTTAATATGAACTCTTGTGAAATCAACCCTGGCATACATTTTTAATCAAATGCCTTCCATGGATACCATGTTTGTTTAAATGAAACAGTCCTTAGTACATTCTCACTTCTTTTGCATGCTTTTGTTTGCTGATTTCTGCAGAATAAATAACTGGTGTACTCATCCTTAGATCACAAACTGCACATGCAGCATGAGTGAGAGTAGGTATATTGGTTCACACCAGGCAGAACTTGTGAATGTCTTCTCTTGATAAGTATTTCTTGCATTTACTGAATTTAGAAGACATACTTCAGAAACAATAAAATAATAAAAATAATTGAAAAATTTTAATATGTCATTGTATTAATAATTTCCTTAAATAATTCGCTAAATAACACACATTATAAACAGAGTGCAAGAACAATAGATGGTGCATGTGAACATCTGAATGTCAAAATGCATCTATGACAGTGAGTCATACCAAGTGGTCTAAAATGATCAAGTCGAAGAAAGTGATAAGCTGCACAAGATATCTACCAAAGTATAAAAAAATAATGTATGCCAAACATTTTAATGGATGGCCTCAATTTCACAAAGATAGATATGGATTTAATGAAAGGCATATTCCATACATGATGTGGTGTCCAGAAGGATATCTTATAAAATGATGACACCTAGCAGTGTCAATAGGACTTAATTGGCAAGAGTTATTGGCCTCACCACCTTTTGTCTATATTATAGAGACAGAAAAGATGAATTTTCACTTTTTTAAAGGGTTGGATTCAGGAGGTAGAAGGCCTATATTTCCTAAATGTTAATGTGATCTGGGAATGTATTTAAATGAGAAACATATCTGACAAAATAAATGAGAACAGACCCAGTGACCTTTCAATACATAATAAAAGAAAATGCAATCTGGCATGAGCACACAATCAAATCTTAATGTTAACAAAGGACACTAAACACAGTCTGAATAATTAACCACACAACAATCAAATAAGACAAAAAATTTAAAATACTTACACAAAGACCATAACCTCCAAGAGCTCGATTTTTCATCTTGATTGAAATATCTATTTCTTCATCTTCAAAATACAAATCTATAACCTTTTTTCCACATGCCCAGGAAAAGTGAAAATTTGAAGCAAATGTCTGAAATGAAAATGGTTAAAATTCTTCACTACTGGATTCAAAATGTAAATAGGAGTTTTAAATACAGGGATTTATAGATTCCTCTTTCATTATGAACCACTCTTTCATGACCATTCCTATTGAATTCTACTTTATAAAAGCTTTACACAGAATCTTGTTGCTGTCACTGAAACAAAAGTTATACTTTTGAGTTCTTATCAGCTAACAAAGAATACACTCAATTGTATAACATAAACCATACTAACCTGTCAAAGTTTTCATTATAATTTCATAAACTAACTACATCTTTCATTTAAATTTCAATCTTAGCTCCATGCAACTGCTGGCTTTGTATGTATTTTATCAAGTTGTAAATGCCATGTACAGTAAATATTACAGTTGGCTATGTATGAATTTTAACAATATGCCAAAGCAAAATAAAAAGTAAAAAGTATTCTCAAATGAGGGCTATAAAAGTGGCAAATCTGTGGTGCAAGAAGCAGAAAAACTTACTAAGAAAAGAACTAAAAGTAATTTTCTTTGCCAAGATATGCTACAAACTACTACAGAATAAAGACAAATAGCACTAAAATTTAACATATTTTGAGAAAATGTGCAAATTTTACTGAGAGACTGACTTTATAAAAGCACAAACAACTAAACAAAATCCAAAAAAGTATGGAATGTCAAGACTTTGCAAAATTAATGTACTTTCATGGAAGATCCAGCAAACATATTATTCAAGATCTCTAAATGACAACTCTACACTTCATTATTTCTTATTTTACTCTAAATGACAACTCTACACTTCATTATTTCTTATTTTACTCTAAATGACAACTCTGCACTTCATTATTTCTTATTTTACTCTAAATGACAACTCTGCACTTCATTATTTCTTATTTTACTCTAAATGACAACTCTGCACTTCATTATTTCTTATTTTACACTAAATGACAACTCTGCAATTCATTATTTCTTATTTTACTCTAAATGACAACTCTGCACTTCATTATTTCTTATTTTACTCTAAATGACAACTCTGC